>APFE031688357.1:39326-58857 GCA_000404065.3 Pinus taeda | reverse complement strand
GGTCCTTACACCAGTACCAAGGCTACGTGCAGCAATGCTTTGAAGCCCATCATTCCTCCATTCCTCCGCCTGCACCAACTGTTCACTGTGGACCGTCGTCGACCATGCTTCCCACCATTACTGGACACATCAGAGATTTGCAGGACAAGTTCAGCAGATGGAGGAACTCAACGCAATGGGGACCATTGCTTCCTAAGGGGGGAGGAATGATCCAGGTGGATGTTGGTGGCCACCCACCTATCCCGTTTGGACCCCCACAATTGTCTCTTTCAACATTTTCAGTTTCCTTAATTGTAGCACAACTTACTATTTTTAGCAGTTTTCGAGTCCTGAACTTCCGGAGCCGTTTTGAGGCCCTAAACGACGTTTTTTGGGGAATCCGAGGGCAACATGGGTCCATGCAATGGACTGATGTTGCCCGTTCCAACAATGATAGTGCTCGAATAGATCTTTCTAAGAGCTATTGTACGCGTCAAACGGAGATCGTATGCCAAAGTTACGACCCCGGGAAATTGATGTACCAATTTACCCAAAACGGCCCACAATTTGGCGTTTCATCTTCTAAGGGTCGGTTTTGGAATGTGAAGGGTTTTCCATTGTTTCTCAATAATAAATAGGCCTTCGAGCCTCATTGTAACACAAGTTCGGAACAGTTCAGAGACATGTAGCCGCACATCTCTTCTCAGAGATAAGCTACCATCGTCCTAGCTGGTTTATTTCCAATTCTGGTTGTAAGCATATTTCGGTATTTTCCATTAATGAAATGAAGTGTTATTTCCGCTGCATCTCTTTATTTATGGATATCGCATCTCTGTATTTATGGTTATCTCTGTAATCTATTGCGTTCCTGTTTAAATCCGGATCAGATACCATGTTAATTTTAGATAACGATGGTATGTTCTATGCTTAGCACAATTTACTTCAATTTTCATTTAGCATCCCAATGATAATTTCCAAAAATTTCCAGTAGCAATCACACTAACTTAATCACATTGACAGTAAATGCAGATAGAACATAAAATCATATGCAAAAAACCAAGCCAAGACAAGAGGACACCAGATTTGGTAGATTCCAAGGAAAAACCCCAATGTGGGGAAAACCCTTTGATCAAATATTCTTATTACATAAAAGAGAGAAAGTACAAAAATCAAATTCACTTTCCCAATACACTGTCGAATCAGTGTTGTAAAATTATGCAGTCAATTTTAGCCCTAACCAGAAAGTAAACATTGGTCAAAACAACAAAAACACTTCACCAATGAACTCGGTCCTCCTTAGTCAAACTCGACCTGAAGAGGAGGTCAAATGCTGCCCAAAGCAACTCGGTCAAACCTAGTCAAAGGAGACAGAAAATATGTTGTGATTTTCTACGGTCAAAACAAAAGTCAACTTTAAGTCAACACTAGTCAAATTGTCCCAAATACCTCGATTTATGTGCCAATGAATGCGGCCTCAAGAGATCAAAACTATGCCCTGTAAAACAAAGTCAAACGTGGTCAATGAAGCCTTGGTCAACACTGGTCAATGTTGTCCTGAAACTCTAAAATTCGGCCTACAATCTGACCCAGAAATTCATCCTTCCATCCACACATGTGCGAGAGAGATTGTTATGCAACCAGCTCACAAAATAGAAGAATGAGATAGATCAACGACTTCAAAAGTAGCCTCTTTGAGGGGGAAACCTCCTTTACATTACACAAATGAACAATTCTTCAATGATGCAAATGACAAGGCCTCCTTTTTATGTATAGGAGTCTAAGGGGTCACAATATAATCAGAGCTGACATAACAATAATAATCTAAGGGCACAACAATAACAAAAGTAGGCTTCTATGGGGCACAATAATAATAATAATATGGAGACAACATGGGCACAACAATAACAATAAGGGGCTATAATGACAATACTAGTAAGGGAATACACTAGTATTATAGGGACCTAACATGCCACTCTCCTTCAAAAAAGTGTTTTCCTCAACGCTTGAGTAATTCTAGATGCTTTTATATAAAACTCTCATCCTCCCATGTGGAATATTCAGTGAGTAAGTTCTTCCACTTGATGAGATACTCTTAAATTGACCGATTACATAGCTGTCGAGTTCTTGTTTCAATGACTGCTTCAGGTTCCAATATGATTTTTCCTTCCTCGTAAATTTGTGGCAATATTGTTTGAACTGGGAGCTTATCGCCTATAACCTTCTTTAAGCATGAAACATGGAAAACTGTGTGCACTCAGGAAGATGCAGGAAGTTCCAATTTGCATGCCATAGTACCAATATTTGCAACACCTTGTACATACCATAATACTTTGGTGATAATTTATTATCCTTCTTAGCTTGATTGAGGGATATTTGTTTGTATGGTTGTAGTCGTAGAAATACCCAATCACCTACATCAAAACTTCTTTCATTGTGACATTGATCTGTCTGTTGTTTCATTCCATTATGTGCCAAAGTGAAGTTATCCTTTAAGGGTAGGAGAACTTTTTATTGATGCTCGATGTGATCTTCCACTGCTTGAACCTTAGAATTTTGTCTTAAATATGATGTGATGGACGATGCATGATATCCATAAAGTGTCATAAATGGGGTCATTTTATTTGTAGTATGGAAGGAAGTGGTATACTACCATTCAGCTAGAGGCAACCATTTCACACATTGTGCTCGTTTATCATATACAAAGCAACGAAGATATCCTTCCAAACATTTGTTCACTATCTCAGTTTGCCCATCAAATTGAGAATGATAAGATGAGCTATGAGCTAACTAAGTACCCAAACAAGAAAATAATTATGTCCAAAATATTCCAGTGAAAATAGGATCTCTATCACTTACAATAATCTTTGGGTTTCCATGTAACTTTTGAATTATTTCCATAAATGCAATAGCAACTGTACTAGCTTTAAATGGATGAGATAGTGCACAAAAGTGTGCATAATTGGTAAGTCTATCAACTACCACCATGATGATACTATTTCCCTCGAACTTAGGTAAAAATGTGACAAAAAACATTGAAACCTCCTCCCAACGTTGACTTGTAATGGATAAAGGTTGTAATAGACCTAGGGTCTTAATTGTCTCAACTTTATTTTGTTTGCAAGCTAAATATTCCATGACAAAATTTTGAATATTAGATTTAAGGCCATCCCAAAAAAATTCCTTCTTAACCCTGTGCTAAGTTTTTAAAAATCCTAAATGCCCTCCTAAGGGACAGGTGTGAAATTCCAGAATAATATTTTGTTTGAGTTGGGAATTCTTACAGAGGTATAAGTGATCTTTGTACCATAACAAATCATTTTTCTAGCTAAATGTATCAGATGTACTAGGCTCTTGCTGCAACTTTTGAATGAGTTCTCACACTTCTTCATCATTCTTCCATTCATCCCTTGCTTCGTTTATCCAATCTGGTTGGATAATATAAATGGCACAAAGAAATGCTTCTAGAATCTCATCCTTTCTTGAGAGTGCATCTACAACAACATTTTGCTTCCCTTTTTTGTAGATGATTTCAATGTCATAGCCCAACATCTTTGTGACCCATTTTTGCTGCTCTTCTGAAGATAATATTTGTTCTAAAAACTATTTAAAACTATCATGATCTATTTTTACCTTGAAGTGTCTTCCCATTAGGTAAGGTCACCATTTCTTAAGTGCATGTAGTATTGCAACATTTCCTTCTCATAAATAGCTTTGTGTAAATACTTTCCTTTGATTGGATGACTTTCAAAAGAAATTGGTCTTTATTCTTGCATTAAAATAGCACCAATTACATTTATGGAGGCATCACATTCCACAATAAAGTTTTTTGTGAAGTCTAGCGTAGCTAAGACTAGTGCTTGGCACAATGCCTCTTTAAGATGTTCAAAGGCTTTCATTGCTTCTGGAGTCCAAGAAAATGCATATTTCTTCAGTAATGTTATTAGAGGTGCTGCTATTCTCCCATAATTCTTAACAAGCTTGCCATAGTACCCTGTCAACCCAAGAAATCCTCACAGATGCTTTATGGATGTGGGGATTTTCCATTCCTTAATGGATTTACTTTTGCTAGGATCTACCTTAACACCTTCATGAGACATAATATGACCCAAATATTCCACCTCATTAACTCCAAAGAAACATTTCGAGGTTTTTGCATATAATTGTTTCTCCTCCAATAGTTTGAGCACTCTATCAACATGTTGAACATGATCCTTCCAATACTTGTTGTAGATTAGTATATCATAAAAAAATACTAACACAAATTTTCTAAGGAAGGGTTTGAAAATGGATTTCATCAAACCTTGAAATGTAGAAGGTGCATTGGTGAGGCCAAAAGGCATGACCAAAAATTCATATGACCCTCATGAGTTCTAAACGTGGCTTTCAAAATGTCTTCAATCTTCATTATGACTTGATGATATCCTGAATGAAGGTCCAAATTGCTCCATGCAAGTAATCCAATAATTCATCAATGACATGAATGGGAAATTTATCTTTAATAGTGAGTTTGATGATCTCCCTATAATGTAGAAACATGCACCATGATCCATCCTTCTTGTGCACCAATACTACTGGAGCAGAGAAAGAACTTTGACTAGGTTGAATTATACCAGCCTCTAGCATTTTTGCATAAGGATATCTATAAGGCGTTATGTTTGGAGGAACACTTCTTGGAATCAAATGAATAGCATGATCATGATCATGAATAGGTGGCAGGCCTTTGGGAGTCTCAAATACCTTGAAATGGTTGTCCAAGACTTTTTGGAGTTCTGGAGAAATAGATGATTTCAATGTGGGAATGTCTAGCGAACATAATTGTGAAATTATGCCACAATGTTATTTCTTTAGAAGCTTTGTCATGCCATTAAAGCATATTAACTTTCCCAGTTTCCCTATGATACCCCTTAATTCAACTTCCTTTCCTTTTGAAAAAAAATTCAAGAAAAGTTCTTAAAAATTAAAAGCTATCATACCCAAAGATTGTATCCATTAGAAGCCTAGTACAACACCAGGACCACCCATTAGAATGGAAAGCATTGGACTATTCAACACATGTTCTCCCATGGATAGCTTGATATTATGGCACTTTCCAGAGCAATTTATGGTTCCTCCATTTGCAATTGTCACTTGACACTCTAATGTTGGATATAGGAAGCAATTCAATTCCTTCGCTATATTACAATGAATAAAATGATGGGTACTACCCAAATCAATCAACATTATTACCTTTTTCTTCTTGATATGTCCTTTTATCTTGATAGTTTGAGTGGTAATTTTGTCCAATGTATTACAAGATATGGTTGGATTCATTTCTTCTTTCTCTAGGGTTTGTTCCTGATGTGTATCCTCTTCTTTTGATGTTTCTTTTTCCTTTTCTTCTTCCTCTTCACAATCTATGTAAAATAATTTCTTCTTAGCACACTTATGACCTTTAGTGTATTTTCTATCACAACTGTAAAAAATCCCTTTTGCTCTTTTTTCTTCCAATTGTTGTGTTGTCAACCTCTTAGGTTGTGGAAGGCTAGGGGCAACAACACTTCCATATTTATAGTTGTGATTGGAAGGCTTCCTTGTTGCCATAATTTTTCTTTCAATTTTTCTTACCAACCTGAATGCCTTCTCCAATTAATCAGGTTCCCAAAGGAAAACCTCATGTTGGATGTTATCCTTTAAAGTCCCTATGAACACATCAATCTAATGCTCCTCTAGAATATCTTTTACCCTTATATTCAATTTTTGGAAGTCCTCAATGTGTTCCACCATTGCACCCTTTTGTTTGAGATTTATCAATTGGTTAAAAAGGATGTTGCTCTTTGTATCCTCATAATGTCCTATCATTTCTTCCGTAAAAATTTCCCAAGTGACAATTTGTTTATGAGAACAAAGCCATTGATACAATTCAAATTGATTGGGTTCCAAATATAAAGTCGCAATGCATACCTTTTGTGTGTTTTTCACATTATGGAGATTGAAATATTGCTCCATATCTAGTATCCATGTTACGGGATCCTTACCATCAAACTTCCTCATATCAATCTTTGGAACATGGTGGGTCTTCAATCCAACAATAAAGTCTATGAAATCATGACTAACATTTCTTTTGTTCTCATCATGAGTTTCCTCTACTACCTTTTCGCCATTAGGAAGCATTTCTTGTAGAAATTTTGCCAAACCTCCTTTCAAATATCCCATGTATTTCTTCAAATCCTCAATGTTTACTTCTAAACCATCCATCTTAGCTTCCACACCATTCATCTTAGCTTCCACACCTTTCTTTAAACCATCCATATTAGCTTCTGTTACTTTTTGTGAGAGTGAAATTTTTTGCACTTGGTCTTCGAGGCATAAATTAATGATAAATATGCTTCACTTTGCCTTTTGAATTTCTTCAAACAATTTTTCCAAACCAAACTTATGCAATTTTTTTAAAAAGACTACACACATTTTTTCTCTTTGTAGGAGCTCGATATTGAATCTGTTGTATATCTTTAATTTCGGATCTCCAAGGTCTGAAATTTCATATTTTGATAGCCCTCTGCATCCTATTTCCAATGCCACAAGTCTGATCTAGATTTCATTCTCCAAGAAAGAGTTATGTCAAATCTCCTACGATGACCTGATTATAGACTAGTTCAGTAGAGTGAACTTGTACGAAGTGCCATGTGTCACTGTTTCAACCTTCGAACATGAAAACGATACATAGAAAACTATATTCCATCCTATTTATGTAACTATTTATTAAATTTCCATCTGATGCTCATAGAAAATGTTATAACGATTTTCCAAAGGTGACCTATTTGCGATCAAATTCAAGAGCCTGTAAAAACCCTACCTTACTCAGTTCATATCTCCGAAAATATAGTGAGACAAGATCTGAAATTTGGTCTTGAGGTTCATCACACTTTTTTTGCGAATGGGTTTTAATTTCCACCTCTGAAGCTTCATATAAAAAAATTTATAGTGAAACTTCCAAGATGACTTGTTTGAAGCAGCGAAACCCTAGAATCCAAAGCTTTGATACCAATTGTTATTCAACCAACTCACAAAATAGAAGAATGAGATAGATCAAAGACTTCAGAAGTAATCTCTTCAAGGGGTAAACCTCCTTTACATTACACAAATGAACAATTCTTCAATGATACAAATTCCAAGACTTCCTTTCTATATATAGGAGTCTAAGCGGTCACAATCTAATCAAAGTCGGCATAACAATAATAATGTAAGTGCACAACAATAACAATAATGGGATTCTATGGGGCACACTAATAACAATATGGAGACAACATTGGTATAACAATAACAATAAGGTGCTACAATGACAATAATAATAAGGGAATACACTAGTATTATAGGGACCTAACAGAGAGTTGATCTTCAAGTTGTACGAACTAATCATATTTGGAGACAAAAGAAAGGATGAGTGACATGATGTCCAAATGAGGAGAGTGGTCACTCCTATTTATACAATTTGATGAGGTTGAAAGGACACATATATTGGGCTTCATGAGCCTACATTAAGTTGAGGCTGGCCTTAACAATTTGTGCATGAGAGAGAATAAATTCAAAATTCCACTTCTGCTTGTTCAAAAGAGATGATCTTAACATCAAACTTGGACCTCTTGAAAAGAGGAATACAATGAAATAATCATCTCCATAATATGAGTTGTCCCAAGGTGGAATTTGGCCCTAATTTCCAATTTTAACAAATACAAACAGACATATAGATAGATAATCATACAAAAGTGCACCTCTATTTATAGAGAAGGTGTTGAACTTAATTGACATTAAAATATTAATTTTCTAGGCTATAGACACCTAATATAGCTTATAGAGGGCCAAAAATATTTTTTATTTAGTTATCTAATCTAAATTACATAAATTGAGGGGCCTTCATGCCACATGTATAGAGAAAAGGGGCACAAACCCTCAAAAAGTAACCCATCTCCATAAATGATGGCATAAGGAATTTTTGGTGTAACATATAGCCTTTAAAGGCCCTTCAATGTGCATAAGTCCTCAAAGCTGCCATTGACCATGCTCTAGACCTCCTTCTCCTAGATGATCCTCCAAGGTGGGAAGTGGGCTTCAAGTTGTATGCAGTGTCATCTTCCAAGGTGGATGCTTCTTCTAGCTAGCCCCACAAATGAGTAACAAACACTCATCAAGGGACAACCTTCCAAGACCACTCTGAGAATACAACACCAGTCTCCAAAGTCCCCAAAGGTTTCCTTTTCTCCACAAAATTCAGCAAGTAATCTTCCCAGTTAACGTCATATATTGATATGTAGGTCCACAATGTTCATATCTCAAATAAAACATGGGTGAGAAGGCCACAAAGATGAGTAGATGAATACTTGTTTAAACCATGAGGCGGCCTTAAATTGTAGAATTAGTTATAATTAGGCTGACCCATCCACTATTTTTAGTAAAGAGACTCATGTATATATAATATATATATATATATATATATATATATATAATATATATATATATATATATATATAAATATATATATCAACCCAATCTTCCTTATATTAACCAAATGATCTTTTTTCTCCGAAGAATAGAGTGCTCCTTTTGCAACTTAGACAGACTTCAAAAAATTGATAATGAGTTGAGAACTCTAACTACTATTGATGACTAGAAAGTTTGCATTGCTAGATCAACCCACATACAAAATCTATTTGCAAAGTAAAAGAGAATATTATTACTAACTTCCATGGTATGCTACAAGTTCGTTTGTTTTCAACCTATTGGCAATTCTACTCGAGACTGGAAGTAACGTTCTTTCACTTTACATAATTCATGTATAAACACCGACTTCATCCTCTATTAATTTGAGTTCTATCAGTTGACGTCCTTCTAAAACAAAGATCAATTGTGGTATATACACATCATAGATATAACAATCTCTATGCCTTCATGAACAAAATATTTTTCTTGAATGATATTGGTAGCATTAGCAAGGAAAATGTAAATATAGGTGATTCATCGAAACATCAACACTGCAGAGTTCTTCATCATCACTCTCCACCTGAAGGACAAGTGATGATTTGATAAAATAAAATGCATATTCCCCTATATGTGGATGACGAATAATTTCAACCTCTCATAGGCCCTTGTGATATTGATGCCTAATCTCACATAAATAGGTTTGGAGAAGCCATCAAAAAACACATATGAACTTTTTTTTAAAACCTAGTCTAAAAAATAACATAAAAATCCTTGTGACTTGATTGGTAAACATTGGGAGAATTCTTGTCGTAATATTCAATGTCGACATTATTCTCATACTTGTAATTGTTAGTTACCCTTGGATGGATCTAGTCCACCTTATACACTCTTGTTTTCCTTGTACCCCATACAATGTTGGAGACTAAATAGTTTTGTCCTTTACCACAAAGATGTCGCATAAGGAAACTTCTTCAAGGTACTTTTTATTTATCCCATCAAGATGTAGAACATTAAAAAATGTTCCTTCGGGACACCCTTTTTCTATCTAATAAAATGGCAGGTAAGAGAGATGGAGGTTGAGAATGAGGGTTTGGTGCCCATAGCACTAAAGGGGTTCTCCCTATTATGGGAAAATTTTGCTCAGGGTATCCATTCTTGTGAGAATCTTCCCACCTTTGAGAATATTTAGGATGATTTCATACAAGAGGACACAATGTTAGAGATAATTTCAACTAGAGTACAAGATATCTAGAACCTATCCCTCACCGTAAAGATGAAAAGAGGAGCTAAGAAAGGAGGGCCCAAGAGGGTTAGAAGGGTAAGGAAGAAGAATCATTTTCTTCATACTAGGGGAGGAAATATTTGAGTCACACGAAGAGTTTCAAGTATCATAGAATAGTTGACTATGCGTTCATGACAGTAAGAAAGCCAAGTAGTCGCTAAAAATGGTTTGCAGTTAGTGTAGAAGCTTTATTCAAAGTAGATGAGTTAGCATCAAAAATTGAGACAACTTTCTCCATGGTATCGTGCCTTTCCACATGCATTATTTCTCCATAATATGTGGATATTGGAGCATCTAGACACATGAACTTCAACAAAAATGTTTTCTACAAGCTTCAAGGATGAGGATATCACATATAGGTGGATTTGGGTAATGGTGCCACTTATATTCTTAGCAGAGTAGGATATCTCTCTCAGCATGCCTTCTGGTGGTGTTCTAGAGTTGAATGACATTTTGTATGTTCCTTTTTTTAATAAATAATCTTATTTAAGTTTCTTCAATGAAAAATCTATAATGTATTCTTGAGTTTGATAAACAATGGCTGATCATTAGAAAATGTATAGGACTCTAGCAGATCCAAAGATGCATGATTCTTTAGTGCATGATAGTGAAATTGTGCATACTTTGGTACAACTAGTTTAGTTATATACACTCTAGAACACTTTCACTCTTGAAGGGAATGGTGTAGTGATTGTCAAACTTCAAGATCAAGAACATGATTGCTTGTTGTGCATACAAAAGGCATTCCAAGGTTGCTTTTCCAAGTAGTGAGCACAAATTGAGAGAGATTCTTAATCTGATTCATTTAGATGTATTTGGATTGATTTCTTCAGCTTCATTGAAAGGTAGTTTGTAATGTCCCTTTATTGATAATTAATCTAGGAAAACTTGGATTTATTTTATAAAGACCAAGAATGAAATATTAAGTTCACAGAATTCAAAGCCTTGGTCAGAACTTAGACAGGCTAGAAGATTAAGGTGTTAAGGTTGGACAATGGAGGAGGGTAGATCTCCAAGGACTTTGATGACTTTTGCAAGGAAGTGGGGATTAGGGGGAGATAACAATGTCTTACGACCTGTAACAAACTAGGTATGTAGAGAGGAACAATTGGTCCATCATAGAAATTGCCAAAACGATGATACATAACATGGATTTTTCCTTGTGTCTTTAGGAAAAGGCATGAAATACAACTATCTACATTCCAAATAGATGATTAATCTAGGAATACTTGGTTTTATTTTATAAATACCAAGGATGAAGTATTTAGTAAGTTCATAGTATTCAAAGCCTTGGTCAGGACTTAGACAAGCTGTAATATTAAGGTGTTAAGGCCTAATAATGGAGGAGGTTACATCTCTAAGGAATTTGATGCCTTTTGCAAGGAGGTGGGGATTAGGAGGGAGATAACAACCCCTTACAACCTATAACAAACTAGGGATGCAATGAGCATAGAGATGGCCAAAGCAATGATACATAACATGGAGCAATACAATTATTTTCATTCCAAACATATTTCATCATAGTATATTGAATGAAAATACTAGAAAGGAAGCCTTTATTGGTAAGAAACCTTAGGCATCACACTTGTGTATTTGATTGTCTTGTTTATATTCATGTGCCCAACAAGAAGAATACTAAGTTTGAATCCTCAAACATTAAGGACGTATTTGTTGGTTAGACCGAGACCCCCAAGGCTTATCAAATCTATATTCCAACCCGATAAAAGGCAGTGGTAAGTCAAGATTTTAAATTCGATGAGGACGGATGGTCTCTGAAGTCTTAAGAGCCTTCAATAGACACTAAGGAGGGATGAAAACTTCAAATACCACTAAAATACAAAAAAGGTTTCGTAATCATATTATCATTGTCCTCCTTTTATCAGACTTACTGTATTTGCAATAAAAGATAACGAAAAAATATTGCAAAACCAACATCATATCTCCATGAGCATGTTATTTAGTAAGGTTAGGAGGCTTGAAATATTCATTGATGAACTTCTCAAAACTAGAAACCTTGTTGCCAATCCCTATGATAATGCTTCACACCCATCTTATTTGTGCCTTCACATCCTCAATTACTACAAACTCCTCAAGGACCTTCAAGTTTCTGTTCTTTTGCATGGTGGGGGTTCACGAATTTTTGTCCTCTTGGGTGGGGTAAAAGCTTGAACTTGTTCTTCTTTCCTCCACTATGCCATTGTGATCTCCTCCATTTTTTATTCCATCAAATCCTTAACAGACCACTTTGAATTTATTTTTGTTTGAAAAGTATTTCTTCTTGCATGATTGGCATGAGGATCCATGGGGAAATAGAATTTATCCCCTACAGAAAGAGAAATATGTTTCCTCTAAGTTGCATTTGATTTGATTGAATAAATATGTGCACATATAAATTATGATGTTCATGATCCCAATTGGTCTCTGTAAGGATTATAGTGAACATAAAATAATACCATATGAATAGAATTTAGAAATATGATTCTTGTGATTAGAAACTCTTCCGTAAAGGGAAGCCATGACAACCTTCAATTTAAATACGTAAGGCGGGGTTTTCCAAAGTCTTCATAGATAAATTATGTAATATGGATGATATACAAATTACATACACGTTACATTATATGTATTGGTTTAGAGTTTACATTCTCATTGAGCACAAAGATAGAGATGAGATTTCATGCACGTTGCTATTACAACCCAGGTTTAGTATATAATTTGTTATTCTTTGAGCTAAGATAGTTTTGTTACTTCCATACAAGTCTTTTTGTGGATCATTGCAACCTCTCTGAATCTGAACAAGGAAATAGGGGTTTGGCCTGAATGAGAAATCATGACAGCATCTATAGCTCTAGAGTCCTCCAGGAATGAATTTATTGTTGTTTCCTATTAAATTGCATCACTTCAGGTGGATTGAATGTGAGTAAGATGAGGATCCTCAATGTAAATCAAAATTGCACTTCTCTAGTTGATGTAGCCAAAAATAACATGCCTAATAATGTTTGCAGGACCATAACTCCTAGATGCCAACATTCACGGATCTACTGAAATATTGGGAATGAAGCAGTCTTCTCCATTAATTTGCTTCTCACCAATGCATTTTTCTTTGGAAAAAATGGTTGCAGTTGACCTTCTATCCAAACCCTAGACAAATATTGATCTATTGTGGGAATATTTTTCACATCTTTAGGTTTGGCATGAGTAAGAAGGTGAATGAAGACTATCCTGTCTCGTTCAAACTTCAACTACCACTTGATGCCCATATATCCATTTGCATGCATGGTTTATTTTCTGTCAAAGAAAAGGAATGAAGTGCTTATAAGTAAATTTTGATTCAATCTATTATTGATTATCACATTGGTTAGCATGGAATTCTCCTACCAGTACTGGGAACTAGTGTTCTTATTTACAACAGAAGATATAAAATCTCGTTATCTGTTGGTGTTGTTTTTGTTGGGTGTGGAGCCTGATTATCTTCTATATTCAAAGGTATTGCCGCATTGGACCCCAGTTCGAAATGGGGCGGCAACGCCACCTGTAAAATATTCGCTGCAGGGGGGGTTTGGGAGGGGGGCAGCTACGACCTTTGGGGAGCCCCCCCCTGGCGGGGGGTTCCCTCAAAGCTAAAACAGATGTAAAATTGCCTTGTAAAAGTATAGTAATTTCTAGTCAATCTGGATTGTTCATTAGGTAGATGATCTGATGGTAGAAGTTATGTTTAATTTAGGGTTTTTTCCCTAGAAGGCAACCCCTCACTATATATGAGGAAATTGTATTGCATCTATGTAGATATGTATTCTGAGTGAGAAAGAGAGAGGAGATTGAGAGCGAAGAGGGTGTTACAGCGGATCTGTTGTAGGTTTTATCTCTTCAGTTTGCTAGATAATATAAAAGGAAGGACTGGTTGTTTCTTTGTGGACGTAGCCCAAACTGGGTGAACCATGTATATCTATGTCTCTCTTGTTTTATGTGTTTTCTGTGTTTATATTTCTGCAATATTTTATGTGTTCCATTGCTCCGTAATATATAATTTTCTAACAGTTTTATTGAATAATAATAGTATACATGTGGTATCACATCAACCAATATGAATCATTAGCAAGGGTAAGAATTCAACATTGGAGATGCCTTTCCTACCTACAATTGCATATGGTAATGATGGGAGACATCTCTCACATACGGTTTTAAGAGGAAAAACTTCTGAAGCATGTTCTAACCATCATATTAACCAAAGCCAATGAAGGAGAAAAATACCAAACTTAGAAGGTTCATTAAATGATGGATCTCCTATCATTCAATATAAGCCAAATGAATTAATTCCTGCATATGTTGTTGCCATATCCGAGGCACATCATCTCAATTTAGGAACCTGTGGTGGTAGTGATGGATTACAAGTCCATACTATAGGTCAAATCCTTAGTCATGGAAAGAGAAATTTTGAAGGGCTGAAAAACATTGAACCTCCTACTAACTATGATTTCAGTCATTGTGAAGCTACTATGAAGTAGCAGGATGTAGTAGATAGCAAAAATATATACCAAAAGAAATATTTTTATTAGGAGAAATTGCAGGAGCTTCAACCATAACAATTGTTTCAACAGTTATATATATATATATTAATAGATATATATATATATATTATATATATATATATATATATATATATATATATATATATATATATATATATATATATATATATATATATATATATTTGACTCATTAGTGACAGTTCCAATAACTTATGCCAAGTAGAAATCAATGTTTAAGCAATCAATTTCCCCCTTATTTACATGGATCTTCATTGCATGAATTGTCAAACTTTGTGCATACAAGTATACTGGTACAACATATGGAAGTGATGAGATATAGCTCAGGTCTTTTACCAGATACTGAGAAACATTTCAATTCCAGCATTTTGAATTAGGCCACCAATGGTTCACCTGTTGAATGTTTGATGCTCTCAGATCCAAGTTTAGCTTCACAATTATTGCCCTTAAATGGCACATACTTAGATCCCTTTGTTTATCATCCCTTTGTTGGTAATGTTGAGGATGAAGATATACAACCATTGGATCTGCATCCAAGTTCACAGGAAGAGATTGATGAAATTCATAGTCCATGAACAAGGCACTGGCTACTGCAACTCAGTTACGAAATCCATTAACCTGTAATTTAAGTTTGGGAGAATCACTTGTAGGTAATCATTAGAAAATATATTTTGATACATCCTTTCTTGAAGACAATGTTTCATACATAGGACAACAGTTACTAGTTAAACATTTAACTAGGAAGAGTTTTCACCACAACCTTTCACAAACTCCAGAGATTAACTCACTATTAAGAAATTAGAAGTAAGGAAAATTTCTCCATGGAAACTTGCAAGAGAAGAACTCTATTGATAATCATCAAAATTAGGCTAAAGATGCATTACAGAAGGATGAGATTCAATTTCTTATTCACATTGTTTGGTTAGCTCAGATGTATCATCTCAAACCATGTTTTGCAATTCTCGGAAGACCGAAGGCCATTCTGTAGATGTTGGTCATATTGTAGCTAGTTCTGATTCCAAAACAAATAGTTCAACTGTAGGGAAATATATTCATCAAGGCATATTTGAGGATAGATGTAGCCAGGTTTTCAATAATTTAGCATACAAACAACATGGTAGTTGGAGTGCACTCATGCAATCAGCTTTGGCAGGGACTTCTTCATTTGAAGCTGGGAAGTATCATGATTTGAATCTTGTCCTTTTTCAGAAAATGTTATTCAATGCTGCTGGTACTTTGCAGTTGCTTCATCATGAAGAACAAATATTTGGGGTGAACATAGTATCAACTGGCTCCTTCAACAAAAGTTCTTTCATTACTAATCATGCCAATTCCAAGGATGAAACCTATGGTGTTCTGTGTTTTCCATAAACAAGCTTAGCATCAACTGGCCAGTTGGGTTCAATATTTGAATGCAACCAGTTTAACAATCACACGAAGTTACAGTTGGATAATATTTTTCAGTCTTTTCATTGTTGGGTTGTGTTATATTCTTTCCATGACTAGTCCACATAGTTAACTGGGGGGTAGAAGGGGGGCAGAGCCCACCCTTCATTGCGCCAATTGCGTAGCGGGGGAGTCACAGGGGGTTTGAGGGGTGTAGGTAACCCCACTCTATGGGATCCAAGGTAGCGCCCCAGAAAATTTTGGTTTAGGACCCTATATTAGGTTGGGTAGACCTACTTATCGCTTTGTGCATGTTTTTCGCACATGCTTCTGGATGCGATGGTTTTCGGTCCATGGTTTTGGATGCGATGGTTTTCGGTCCATGGTATTGGATGCTTTGGCATGTATAAATATGTATTGTAACATTGAAAGGAACATAATGAAAAATCAAGATGGCAGTCCCAGTTTTGGGATCCAGAGGAAAATCTCTATCTATATGTGTTTTATGTGTTATGCTCTGACATTGTTTATTTTCTGTGTTTTAGAATTTGTATGTAGGTAATTTATGTACAGGGTTAAAACCTACATTCTTGAACTGACATTTTAAGTTACTCGAAGGGATGACCAGAGCTCTGATCAATTTGTTTCTCAAGAGATTTTCAATCTTCATTATTATGCAGACTTTAGATTTGCCTCAAAGTTTCTGGACACTTGTAGCCACAGAACAGCTAGCTTTCAAGGAGAGGGTGCATTGCAAGCATACAAATTTGGATGGAAGGCAACATAATTACTTGTGGGACTACTTCCCATGTCATTCTTAGATTAAATATTCTAAAAGAATGTTAAATCTAACTTCTAATGAGAAAAACTATCAGGAAAAGAAAGATCTATAGGAAATCAAGAGGAATTATGTCGGGTTAAATTGTATCTAAGCTTAGGATCAACATGCTAGTTGGGTTCAAGATTTGAGTGAAACCATTTTAACAATCAAATAGAGTTACAGTTGGATAATATTTGTCGATATTTTCATGACTGGAATTGCAAGTTAGTTGAAGGGATGACAACTCCAATCAATCTGTTTCTCAAGAGATTTTCGATCTTCAATGTTTTGTAGACTTTCGAGTTGCCTATAGTCACATAACAACTAGCTTTCAAGGAAAGGGTGCAATAGAAGCATACAAATTTGGATGGAAGGAAACATAATTGCTTGTGGGACTACTGCCACTGTTATTCTTAGATGAACAATTCAATCACTATTTCCAGTGCTCTCACTTCTTGTGCAGAATTAGCAGCACTGCAAAACAAAATGGATGTTGCATATGAAGTGTTTGCCAATATGCCAAAGAGAGATCTGATCTCATAGAATGCAATAATTTCTTGTTAGGCATTGAATGGATATTGTGATGAGGTGTTGGGAATCTTTTATCAACTTCAAAATCACAGGAATCAACCTAGATGTAATTAGTGTGGTCATTGTGAGATATACTCAATTTGGTCATAGTGTTGAATCCTTGAAACTCTTCAGTTGAATGCAAGTTGCAGAGGTGAAGCCTAACTCTATTACCATAGCAATTATTTTTCCTTCATGTCCTGACTTAGTGGCTTTAAGTGTGGGTATTGAATGCCTGGGCATGAGGAATATTCCCTGACACTTTTATGAAATAAAATAAGTAGGCATTAAGGTAGGCCATATCAGCTTCATTTCTATTTTATCTTCATGCAGCCATGCAGGACTAGTAGATGAAGGTTGACATCATTTTGATTGAATTAGTAGAAAGTTTTAGGTGAAGCCTAGAGTGGAGCATCATGCATCCATGGTTGACCTCCTCAGCCACCCAAGACACTTGAATGGAGCTAATGTGATATTGTCAAACATCTATGCTACTTCTAGGGAATGATGTAGTAAATGTGAGAAAGCTAATGTTAAATAAGGGAATTAAAAAAAAAATGAACATCTCATTTTCACAGATAGTTCTAGCTGCTGCTAACTTAGGAGGTTTTGAAATATATCATGGAAACTCTTCGATAGTGTTCTCGATTTTCAATGATAATACACCCTCTTCATTTGAATGTTGCCTCTCTAAAACTATGGAGAGGAGAGACATGGAGGAGTTACAACCGTGCATACTTCCTCAAAAACCCTCAAGATGGCTGGAAATAGATAATCATGATAAGATCCAAGCATTGGACAAGTCTTGGTTGAAGCCTTATGTTGTAAAAGACGAATCCATCAGGCAAGTTCTAGGCCAATTTTGTGCCTTCGTTGAGGAGTTTTCTACAATGTTTGGTTATAGAAAATCGATGGAGCAAAAAAAAGGCATTTTCAGGGAAATAGACCATCATAACAAAGGCCAAAAGTTGGGTTACTGGTTTGAAAACAATAATTTCATTTTCAAGCAAATTGGATGGAGGAGGGGTCAGCAAGGGAACATGGCAAGTTATTGTTGATATAAAGATGATTTGAGGTTGTCATTGATGTCAACCCAAGCAGCACCAGGGGCTACCCTGATCTTGCAAGGGAATTTTGACTTGACAACTTACTCTATTTTGAGTCAAGGATCTTCTATATAGATTCTACTTGTCAAGATGTTTTTGTTGATATATGGCATGCCAAGTAATTCTTCACAGTTTGAGAGATATTCATGTTTGAAGTTAGTAATCCCAGTTAGTGGGCTAAAACCCTATGGGGTTGTGGCATGGCATCTATAGCTGGTTTTTATCATTGAATAGTCATTAATTAATAATTTTTTAAGCTCCTAAAATCCCTCCAACATTCTCTATAGGAGCCCCTCTCAACTCTACAAAAAGAAATCTCATATATGCTCCAAATGGAGTGATTGTTGCATTTTCACTATAACCTCATTTTTGTGACGTTTTCGATTCTAAAATGAAAACCCATTTGATTCACAATCATGATGAACGTCGTGACCAAATTTCAGATCTTGGTTCGCTATATTTTCCGAGATATGATCTATGGAAGTTAGGGTTTTTGCAGGCTCCCGAATTTCATCTCAAAGAAGTGAACTTGGGAAAATTGTCATAACTCTCTCTCTAAGAAGAGAATTGGAATTATGTAAAAAGTGGCGGACAGTGAATGGACTTTAGTTTTCTGTGTATCAATTTCAAAGCCAAAGGAGGAAATAGTGACACATGGCATATCGTACAAGTTCACTCTACTAAACTAGTCCATAATTAGGTCATTGCGAGAGATTGGACATAACTTTGTCTTGAAGAGTCCAAATTAGGCCAGACCTATGGCATATTAAAGAAGACTTAGAGGGATACAATAGGACCGAATATCACATATTAGGGATCTGAAATCACATAGATATATCAGATTAATATCGTGCTCCTAGAAGGCAAGAAAAACTAGATCAAGTGTTGTCAAGGGGTGCAAAGGACCAAAGTTTCTAGGGCAGCAAAGAGCAAGGTGTAGCGAAATGATGCAATAGAGGTAAGCTACAGGTAAGTATCTTTTTTATATGCATGTTCATTTCTTAATTGCATTAGGTTCTTTGTATTCTAATTTGTTGTTTTTGTTTAGCATTGACATATGCTCTGCAGGATGAGGTAAGTTTTGCTATTATCATGTCATGGGTATTTCCTTGAAGACTTTTTGCAAGTACTATATATTCATAAAGAGAATACTCAATGCATAATATAATGTTCTGAAGAGTGAGAAAGGGGAGCATGACAAGAGCAGCAATCAAGGTGTAGAACAGCAATAAGAAGTTCACCATATGAAGTCTTCAAGTGGGAAGCATTGCATACAACCATTGTAAAAGTATCATTGTACAGAGTCATTGTAAAAGCATCATTGTAAAAGTTGTACAAGTGTCTATCTACCAAGATTTGAAGAGGCAGTGTTGGGAGGTTTAGGATCATC
>APFE031688357.1:0-33192 GCA_000404065.3 Pinus taeda | reverse complement strand
CCCCCCCCCCCCCCCCCCCACCCCTCTCAGTATTTTCCAACAGTTATTGCCTCATGCTTGCATATTTTTGTGGGCTTGTTTTTCTGTATTCAAGGTGGTTTTGTGGTCAGAGAACCCTAGAGGAGTGTGTGATTTGGCCCTGCAACACATTTTGGGAGGCACTATAATTGTATTTGGTGGGATTGTTTATTATTCAATTGAGGACTATGTCATGACAAAACTCAGCTGAGAAGGCAATTAATTCCATGGATGTTATATGGATTTGACTAGAGGCTACAAGGTCTAGGAGACTATGGAAGTGCAAATATGCTTTTAATATACTTCAAATGTGACCAAGCTTAAAAATAAAGATGGTTTTGTTGTAGAAGGATAAAAAAAAAATAATAAAAGAAACAATAAAAAGAAATGGAGATCTTGTGCACCTCTAGAAAGAAGTCCTATGATACCTCACATCTATTGTAGCTATTGCAAAACTCTCATATATGCTTGAACGTGTGAGGAACATGATCAAAAAATTGTTTTCTTTCCATTATTATCTTCATCTATGAATTTCATGGCAAGTAAGATCATCAAATTCTTCTTTTATTTTAGCATTATATGGAAGGCTTCATGTAGTTGTTTCACAAGGTACCATAATTTATTTTCAAGAGACAGTTGTTCAACAGGCCTTGCTTAATGAGTCCTACCAGATCCTATTACAACTAATACTTGAATATATAATTCCAAAAATTCTCCTCCTTCCTGATTATAAATCATCATATCTTTTCACAGGGCAAGAATCGATGAGTGATTTTTAAGAAAGGTATTTGATATGCTAGTTAGAGAATCTAGAAAGCTTTAGGTATTGGAAAGGTTCTTCCACAATTGAAGCAAGGTCGATATGGATGCTTGACATACTTGAAGACTTCTTGAACTTCTTAGAATTTTTATATTTTCAAATGGGTGGGAGTACTTCAACATTAGATAAGCAACATTGAATAAAGAACTTCAGTGGCCCAAATAACAAAAATTTTGTTTTTCTTATTTCAACTCAGACCGAGAGGGTTGGAATAAATTTTCCAAGTGTAGATACAGTTATTTATATGATCAACATTTCAGTATTTTTAGTTACTTATGAGCTCAATCATGATATCATAGGATAGGGAAAGACAAACCGGCGATTGTCATTGCATATCAATTGATAAGAAATTGTTACGTTGCGGAGAGAATATTGCAACAGTCAGGAACAAAGATGGATTTGGAGAATCTGGTGATCAATATTTGTAAAAATGAAATTTTAAAGAATTATCTAGATCACAAAGAACCATTGTGTTTGTGGATATTTCCACAATACCACCAAGTTCATCTCCAGAATTGTCAAGTGAAAATTTTTTGTGAGGGATTATGTTCTTATGCATTTACCAATAATGGTAAACCATTTAGAAATGTTGTTTATGTTGTGAGTAGAGTTCATTATACAAATATTAATGGTTCAATATTTGTGGTAATACAAGACCCCAACTAGGTTTCATTAGTTTACTTTGTTAACCAAACCAGGTTTCATTAGTCTGTGAAGTACATATGAGTCTATGACATTCTAATAGATCACTACAGGTGTTTGTACTACTTATTTCTTCTACTCAAGTAAAAAGGATTAGTAAAAATAAATTTGATAATAGATCAACGAAGTAGGTGATGGGCCCCCTTAGAAGTGAGGATTCTTTGGGAATAGACACTCATTTACAATAAATAAGCTCCATGAATCCATTTCCAAAAATGGGAAATAATGCTCTGGTAGGTGCATTGGCCAGAATGTTTGTAAGATTGCTACATAATTTATTTATACTCCTATTGAGTGTCTTAAACAACAAATGCAAATTGGTTTACAATATTGCAACAATTTGTATGTCTATTGGAAGTGGATTTTCCATAAATATTCTCAAATAATGTTAAATCTAACTTCTAATGAACAAAACTATCACGAAAAGAATGATTTATAGGAAATCAAGCAGAAACATGTATGGTTAAATTGTATCCAAGGGAGTCGAAAACATCAAAAAGGTTCAAAAACTAACCATATGGAAATCATTAGCAAAAAATGGGAGGAATCAAATCATATAAGTCGTTACACATATAATGACAATGAGTTATCTATCCATCTTGACTTAAAATATGATGCAAAATATAATAAACATGTGGATGGGAAGCTCTGCATCAAGAAGCAAGTTGCACAAGAGTCTTCACTCATAATTCTAGTGTAAATAATTTAGAAAAAATTATGTAAATTCACCATCCAATGACAGAAAATAACCCTTAGTTGTTCAATACCAAGCTTTCTATAATACAGAATAATTCAAAAAGGCATCAACAAATGCCAGAAAGCGGTTTTCATATTGTAGTTAGTAATTTCACTCAAGATTCTAGTGTGAATATTGAAGGCATTGAAAACCATGTATTTCAACAACAAAATAGCTCATGTGTGTGGAATTTATCTTCAAACAAATTAGTTGATGGTGACTAGAAGAAAAATGTTTATTTAAGAGAAACAAAACATGGTAATAATAATAATTAGATCGTTGATGAAAAAATGGGCCATGTTGGCTCTAAGCAGCAAAGTGCAATGACTGAAAACAATACTCTAAATGGAAATGATGAAATAGTAAATGTTTTTCAATCCATAGTCGATGTCCATCAATAAGCACAAACTCCATGGAGATGTAAGAACATTGGTCTAGTGTACCATTATGGAAATGAGACCAGAAAGATGGCCTCTACAACTACATTGTAGCATCGTGTAAATATTTTTTTAGCTGATCAGTTGCATGTTGAAAAGGGTAAACATAATTCAAGTTTAGAAGGTAGCCTCCATGAGGTGTCATTCAGGAGGTAGCCTCCATGGCTGTTCTAACTTTCTCTGCATGTTTTTCTTGTTCCTTTTTCCTTCTAAAGCTCATAGTTGTCTTAAAATTGACTTTCTTATGATGGTTCCAATAATCTCGGAACCATAAAATATTCTAAGTTGATTTTGTGTTGAATAGTCTTGTTTAAATTTGCAGTTGATTTATTGGGAAGGAGGTGGGTATTTGATGTCAAATTCACCAATGCCAAGAAGAGAGATAGTTATTGGTGGTCCCCATGTAACTCTACGCTATTTCATGAACGAAGACAAAATTGATGAGTCCTACAAGTTGGTTGAACATTGAGGCTTAGCTTATTTGAAAATAATAATAATTATATAGATGGTTTAATTATATAGAGAGGAATGGGATGGTTTTATATTGGTGACATAGGGATATTTCATCCTGATGGATGCCTTGAGATTATTCAATGGAAAAAGGACATAGTTAAGCTTCAATGTGGGGAATATGTCTCTTAGAGAAAGGTATTGATTATTATTACAATTTCAACTCCGTAAATCATCCAATATTTTTTCATCTGCCACATCCCAAGATATTTCCTTTGTACAAGTGGAAGCAACTCTGGCAGTGTGCCATTATTTGACAATATTTGTTACATTCGAATCCATTCCATAGTTATTGTGTGGCTCTTGTTTCATCCCATCAAGCCTTTGAAAGTTGGGTTTAGAAAGAAGGAATTGTTTACAAGGATTTTGTCGACCTGTGTCAGAAGAGTGGAGCAATTAAAGAACTTCAAAGCTCAATTTTACAGGTCATTTATGGTGTCCACCACTTCTGCTTTGTAGTAATATTAGCTCTATTTTTTTCTATAGTACTCGTAATATCTTGCAAATCATATTTTCTATGGCACATGAAACATGCTCTTTGATATAATAATGCAAGAGTTTCTTTGTCAGGGCAAGCAATAAAGGGTTGCATGGAGACATTTCGATGAAAAATGATGGAATTGTCACTTTTAATAGCAACTAGTTGACCAATTAATATAAGATCACTTTATGTGCATAGAGAATGGAAAGAAGAAAAAATATATATTGATATTAGTGGGTTGATCATAAGAGAGTATTAATTCCTATGTTTTGTGGAAAATTAAACGTGTAATTATCCATTTTGTGCAATTCAATGTGTACAATGTTGTGACTGGATTGAAAAAATAAACAAAAGAATAAAAAACCTTCTGACATGAAATGTTATCAATGTAGAAAACATATCATCATATAAAAATATATTTGTTGGTTTTATGCCCCTAGTAGACTAAATGAAACTGATTTTGACAGAGATGATAACTACAAGGATATTAATGGGTTGATCATAAGAGAGTATTAATTCCTATGTTTTGTGGAAAATTCAACGTGTAATTATCCAATTTGTGCAATTCAATGTGTACAATGTTGTGACTGGATTGAAAAAATAAACAAAAGAATAAAAAACCTTCTGACATGAAATGTTATCAATGTAGAAAACATATCATCATATACAAATATATTTGTTGGTTTTATGTCCCCAGTAGACTAAATGAAACTGATTTTGACAGAGATGATAACTACAAGGTAGGTTAAAGTAGAGATTTATTGTTCATTACAATGGGTGACTACTTTATGATTCCTTAGTTAGAATCCACAACCTTAGCCATATTCCTCTTATCTTCTCCAAGCCCCATTGGAGCTGGAAATGTCCCCATGCATGCTTTTATCTAGAGTTGGAGCTGGTTAACCTTGTTGTGGTTGTTGTTGATATTGACTCATCAAAGTACAAAGGCAAAGAATAAGTTGCTGAAATTTAAAATTGCATAGACTTATCAAAGAGTATAACCTGAATGGTCAGTTCCAATGGATATGTGAACACAAGAATAGAGTACATAATGGTGAGTTGTACTGCTAGATTTGTAACATAGAAGGTGCCTTTATATAGGTTAGCCTTTGCCCTTGTCAAATGCTAGTTATGTCTAATGAAGGATTTATAATTTCACCTAGAGTAGCCAGGTCCTCTTTACAACTCAATATGGATGAAAGATGTAACTAGGTGAGGGTTCTATAACTAAATTTGAAGAGGCTAGGAACATGCTATGGTAAATATAGCTGAGATATGTCACTGAATAAATCTTATAAATTAAAAAAACAAAAACAAAAAAATTGTTGAAGCTTATAAATTGGTTTCCTGTCTCTCTCCAAGTTTAATAAATCTAAGTTTAATATGTCTTTATGTTGTTCAATCATTCATCTAGAAATGAACTGAATTGAGTCTATCACTGACATCAACATTTGTTATCTTGGTTTTTTTTCTCTTGCAAGAAGCCTCTTCCTATCACTCATTTTCTTCAGAAAAAAACTACCACAACCACGACAACCATTTTAATTATGTTTTGGAGTATTGGGAGTAGGATTTAGTGCATTTTCAGAAAGAGGATAATTATGGGAAGTAAGAAGAAGGATATGGGAAATTATTTATTTGGTAAATTGCTTCTCTAAATAGCATTATTCATGTCCCTTGGGAAAAATTCATGCATTTTCAAGGTTTTGTTTTTTCCATGTCTTTAGAGTTAGTTTATCTATGTGGTTTGGATAGCATTCCAACCACAATTCTCTTCCTTTAGGAGGGTTGTAGTTAGAACATTATACAATAGTGTTAAGTATAATAAACAATGCCATCCTTTAGTGGTCTATATAATAGTGTTGAGGGTACAGTAGTATTTGTGGAGGAGAGAGATATGGTGATCTAGGGTACACTAATGCTCTCTTTTTCATATACTATCACATATGCACAAATACATACTCACTCTCCTTTTTACCTAGATAAGAAAATGATGACAATTTTGTATTTTCAGTTACAAGGATAACTATGTATCGGAGCTAGACTTTAAGCCCTTCAATGCATCCTTTCCTTACCCAACACATTCATCTTCCATTGGTAATGGAGTTCAATCTTTGAACCGACATTTGTCTTCAAGACTATTTCATGATAAAGAAAGCATGCAATCATTTTTGGATTTCCCTCGAGCATACAAATACCACAACCATGTCATTTTTCTTTCCTTGGTTAATATATTGCATCATTGTGTTTGATAGTTAATTCATCACAATAAATCTCTATCAAATAGCAGAGAAGGATGACCTATCCGTTTTAGATATATATAATATGAATAGATTAAAAATTCACATGGCTATTTCGATCCTCATCTTTCTATTTCACTTCTTTAGTGAACACTATATATTCAAATACAAACTCAACTCAAATCAAAATAAAATAGAGAATCCTAATTATGAATATGTTTCTCTCTCCACTACCTTGCAATGACGTTATTTTTCTGAATTATACTCGAATTTCACTAATAAAAGCTTGGAACTATATATTGCTTTTAGCACCAAATTTACATCTCGATAAACATACGAAAAATCCCATTAAATATGACCAAAAGATGATTCAAAGAATATCACCTTTAGCCTAATCACGTGACAGAGTAATGTTTGAGGTGTGAAGTTTTATTAGAGGCACTATTTGTTTGTTTGTTTTGGTTAGAAAAGGGTTGGATCTTGGTTTTATGTCAAACTTCCAATTTATCATATGTAGCATGTTGAGAAATGGGAAAGGCTAATGTGTGACATTTATCTTGCAAATATTTATGTTGAATGAAACAATACAGAGTTTAACCAAGCTACAGTTCGCTTTGGTCAAGGCAAAGGAACATCTTAAATACCTGCCTAAGAATACACCATATACAAAGTTTGAACATATAAAGTAATATACAGATTTTTCTTTTGTAGATATGTTCTTTTTTCAATCCAAGATATCACAACAAGAAAAATATTGATATTAGAGAAATTGTTTGAGGACCTCATTGAGGTTGATTTTTCTATGTCCTAGTTGATTGATACCTTCTCATGACAAGAAGGCTTTAAATATGAATTAATATGTTCTTGAAACAAATAAAATTCAAATTTTATAGATATATAAGATAAAAACAAATGCCAATGCCTTTGTTTGATTGTTACTTGACTTTGGTGTGGGCAGGTTACAGGAAATGTGATTGGAAAAAGGTGGGGAGACAATGCATAGCATGTCTTAGATATGATTCATTTGTTGGTGGAGATCCTTTAGGCAACCGAGCCATCGACTTTGGAAATGTTTCTAGTAGGGATTCCTATGGTTTTTAATGTTGTGATTCTTTCACCTCATGGTTATTTTAGGCAAGCAAATGTTTTAAGAATGCCAAATAAGACATTGATGGATAGGTAAACAAATTTTTTATAATTGCAATGTCCATTCCATGATACCCTATCTTTATTGTTTGATTGTATTGTGAACGTTACTTTTGATTTTGTTTTGTGTTTTAACTATGAAATTGAAAAATATAGTATCATGTCCATTTAAACAATGTCCAAAGCTTGAAGATGAAATTAGTATTACATGATATTGATTGAAATCCTTTTAACTATTTTTTGTTAAAATACTTTCATGACTATTAGAAAAATTTTACTTTCATGTTGTTATTTGAACACATGTTGTTTATATACTTGACCAAGTTCATGCGTTAGAGAATGAAATGTTGTTGTGAATAAAATGACAAGGATTAGACATCACACCTTAGATTATTTGTTTTCACAAGTTATTTACAACTTTAGATTTTTAGCATGTAACTTAGTTGACATGATTGTGCCTAATCTTTTCCTGAAGGTTGAATACTAAATTATTAAGGTGTTGTTTTTTATGGTGATATTTTATTTGCTTTATTTATACAAGTCATATGGCCACCTGGTGACCACTATCACTCAACCAAAGAAAACTTGTTCGAGTTTCTTGCTTTTATGGGGAAAAATGGCTTTGACATTACTGGTGTTGAGGTATATATCATATAAATCTTTTATAATATACTTTATTTTATATTGTAATGTTCATCGTCTTTCATGTCTTACACTCTGCACTGTATATTCTTTTGCTTTCAAAAAAAGAACTCAATATTGATGGTAAGAAGCAAGAATTGAAGAAAGAGGAGAACAATAACACAGGAGCAACAAATGCAAAAAGAGAGAGAAGAGAACCAGCCTTGTGATACCTTTAGATCTAATATCCCATATAAGACACACACATATAGATTGATGATCAAGTCTTCGGAGTTGGTGAATTCACCTGCAATGTCTTGGCAACACAATGATAATGTTTGTAGTGATGAAACAACATTTCATGTGTAAATTGTAGTCCAACCAATATTAAGTTGGAAACTCATATTGTAATGCTTGACATTTCATATAATATAATTTATGTGGTTGAAATTATTTATAGTTGCACTTGATATTGTTTAGTATTGTAATTAACATATGTAACTTTGTGTTTTCGTATTAGATGAACATGCACATTGTATGACATTTTTTTAATCTAGTTGCAAAATCATACTAATTCATTTATGTTGATTAGTAATTAACACATAAAATCAATCTAAAACTACTAAATTAGTACTTTATGTTGATTAATGATGAACACAAATAAAATGAATATACGACTAAATTAGTCATTTATAATTATTATTAATGAAAGTAAATGAAATGAATAGAAACTACTAAATTAGTCATTTATATAATGAATATGAAATTACCAAAAAAAGATAAATGGCTACTACAAATGATAAAATTCCCATTACAAATTATGACTAAATTTTGCATATATATGACTATTAGTAGTTAATTTACAATATATTATAACACGACTAAAATTTAGTCATATTTCTTTGGTCATTAATTGGTTTCAAACAATGACTAAAATTTGCATGTATATGACTATTAGTAACTAATTTACAGTATCTTATAACACGACCAACATTTTGGTCATATATCTTTGGTCATTAATTGTTTTTCTCAGATGATCATATAGTAATATATTTTGTTGTATATTTGGTCATTAATTGTGGCAGTTAATTATTAAATCAATGAATAAATTAATGACCAAATTAAGGACTAAATATACCACTAGTCGATAAAAATGAGACAACTAATTAATGACTAAGCTAAAAACGACTAATAAGATACTATAAATTAGCTACTATTGGTCACCCATTGAAAAATGGTCATTTATATGCAAAATTTATTCGTTTTTTAGTAACTAATTAGCTATTTTGTACTAGTAAGTGCTCACATTACCAGACCTACAAGAACCATTTGAGATTGACACATATGCCTCCGACTATGATATTGGTGCAGTTCTTACTTCACAAAAGAATCCAGTGGCATATCTCAGTGAGACACTTTCAAACATAGTCTAAAAGTATCCCACCCATGACAAAGAGATGTATTCCATTATGCAGTCCTACCAACAATGGAAGCATTACATTCTAGAGAAGGAAACAGTCGTCCACATAGAATACTAGCCCCTGCAGTTCATACAAACACAAGGAAAGTTGCAAAATTATCACCATCATAAATGGTCCACATACCTGCAATAGTTCCATCTGAACATAAAGTACAAGAAGGGAAATAACAGTAATGTTGCATACTACCTCAGCTGACCACCAATCATGGTGTTAACCACTATGCTCAACTTTTGTGAACATGAGACTTCGGGGTGGCCACATCTTTACACGAGTGATCCATAATTCAACAACACATACCAAATTCTCCTGAAAGGAAAGCAAGTTATTGATTTTCACCTCCATGATGCACTGTTATGCCACGTGGGACAACTATTTGTTCCTTCAAGTGAGCATTCCAAGATCATTTGGAAGGCACCTTACAGTCCAATCATTGTACATTTCGGAGTAGAGAAAATAGTGACAGTGCTACAAAAGTACTTTTATTGGCCAAACTTTTGATAGGATGTTGGAAAGTACATCAGATCCTACACTTCTTGCACCATTTCCAAACTGACCATCAAGAAGCAAGGCCTATATACTCCTCTACCTACTTCTATTCGAACTTGGGAATCCATCTCCATGGATTACATGTCGAGCCTTCCTTCTACTAAGCATGACAACGACTACATTTTCGTGGTCATCGACAAGTTATCTAAGATGTCCATTATGGCGTCCTGCAAGCAGAGTATCACAGCAGAAGCCACTACTAAGCTCTTCTTTGAACAAGTGTGGGTACACTTTGGGATCCCACAGTCCATTATCTAAGATCGGGACAACAGGTTCCTGAGTACATTTTGGTTAAGCCTCTGGTCAGTGTTGGATACCAACCTCACTAAGTCCATGGCCTTCAACCCCCAAACTAATGGTGAAACAAAGGTCATCAACAGGATGATCGTGCACATTTTGCACATGTACAACTCAAATCACCCACGAAAATGGGATGAAAGTCTCCCCTATGTCTAGTAGAGTTACAACAGAGCTCTCCATAGATCAACTGGCCACAACTCCTTTTAAGTGGGGTTAGGATTCTAGCCACTATGTCCCATTGATGTGGTCATACCATTTGCAGCTACTCGAGAAGATTAAGCTCATGTCCAGACAGAAGCTAATAGGGCTAAGAACTTCATTGAGTGCATTCAGCACATCCGTCAGTAGGTCCATGACATATTGGACTGAGCTAATGCTAAGTACAAGAAGCTTCATGATCAACATTGGGTGCCACATACGTTCTAGGTGGGTGACAAATTTTAGTTACATTTGCAGAAGGAGTGCCCCACTGGGCCTCACTGCAAACTTCGCCCGCTCCGATATGGGTCGCACACCATCACCATGGTTGTAGGGAACAATTCCTTCTAGATCATGAGCATTCCATCGTTCCTTGGCTTGCACCTAGTATTCAATGTGGGCCCGCTATAACCATACATTCCCCCATTGTTGGACACATCTAACATTGTTGAGCAGCTGACACCAACAGAGCTCAACCCAAGCTGCATTTAATAGGCTACAATTAATAGGATTATGGACACACAATTCAATAACACTCGCCAGCAAAGGATCCAGCTATATCGAGTTGTTAAATTTGGCTAACTCCTTCACTAGGGCAAGTGGTTCACAAGGGACCAAGTTCAACAAAAAATTCCTCACCTCATGGAGGCTCTACACGCTATGGGGACAATTTCTTCCTAAGGGGCGAGGACTAATCCAGGTGGATATTTTTGGTCACCCTCCTATTCCACCTAGACCTCCAGTTGGTGTCATCTATTTCCTTGATTCTAGTATCATTTACTATTTTTAGCATTTTTTCGGGTCTTGAACTTATGGAGATGTTTTAACCCCCTAAACAATGTTTTTTTGAGGTCCGCGGTAGGCCCATAGCCATAGGAAAGGGCATTTAACAAATCTTGTATTATTCGAAGAGATAATTCCATTGAGGTATTATACGCACCAAACGGAGATCATATGACCAACTTACGACCCCGGGAAGTTGGTTCCCCAACAAACCCTAACGAGGCCCACAAACTCTTGGTGTTCCATCTCCTAGGGTTAGAATTTCAATTGTTTAGGGTTTTCCCTTGTTGTTCAATAATAAAAAGTCCCTTGAGCCTCATTGTAACACAATTTAGAGGCATTTAGCCACCACATCTCTTCTTAGAGATAAGCTACCATTACTCGAGCTAGTTTATATTTTATGTATGTAAGCATATTTCAGTTCTTTGATATTAATGGAATGAAGTTTTATTTCTTCTACATCTCTATGTTTATGTTTGTATCAGTATTCTATTGTGTTCCTGTATAAGTTCGGATCAAGTTATTGGTCACAGTGCTACATAGGTACAGGGACATTTGAAGGCTGAACGTTTGAAAGGTCAAGTTTGGTAGAGGCATTGTGACAGACCGAGTTGAACGAAGGGCAAAGTAACATGTTTGTAAATTGTTCGAAGAAGAAGATCATGACAGAAGGTGAAGGAAAACACCAAAGTTTGAATCAACCTACTATGACGATGGATGAGTGTGTAAGTTTGTTGAGTAAGGAGTTGGATCAAGTGGATGAATTTTGAAACATGGTGAACGTCTTGAAGGCCGAGATAGTTGAGCTAAAGAAAAACTTAATACACAAGATGAGGAATAACATAACTTCATGTTACGATATGATTATCTCAAATGGAAGCACGACGAGTCCGTGAGAAAGATCGAGGAACTTGACAAGGCGAAAACCCAAGGGTTGGAGCATATTGGCAAGTTGGAGGTAATCTTGGAGGAGACAAAGAATGAAGTGGCAATTTCCAAAAAGTCTATTGGGCATGGTTCGACTATGGGAGCCACTCATTTGAAGATTAAAGAACCACAATCTTTTGACGGTGTGAAAAGAGCTAAAATACTTGGCAACTTTCTTTGGGACAAGGAGCAATATCTTGAGAGGTTGGAACTCACTTCCGAGGAAGCGAAGGTGAAGTTAGTTGTTTAGTTCCTCGCAAAAGACACTAAGATGTGGTGGCAAAGAAAAATCAATCAAATATCTAGAGGTGAGGAAGAGGAGATCACATCTTGGGATGAGTTGAAGGAGGCACTTTTGGTGCACTTCACTCCACAAAATGAGACTTGGGATGCTCGCACCAAGATTAAGTACATCAATCCAACTAAGAGCTTGAAAGCTTATCAATGGGAATATGTGAGTTTGATTTTAGAGTTACCCAATATGGCGAAAAATGATAAGGTCTTCAATTTAATCATTGAATTAGAACCTTGGGACATGAACGAGGTGAAGATACAAAAGATCAAAATGTTGGAAGAGGCATTTTCTGTGGTTGATAGGCTAGTTGTAGGTTTTAACCCCGTCTAGAAATTACCTGCATACAAATTCACAAAAAAAAAAAACAGAAAATAAACAATGGCGAGAGCATAAAACATAAAATATATACACAAAGATTTCCCCTGGATCCCAAAACTGGGACTACCAGATTGATTTTTCATTATATTCCTTTCAATATTACAATATATGTATATGTATATGTATGTATGTATGTATGTATGTATGTATGTATGTATGTATGTATGTATGTATATGTGTGTGTGTGTTGAAGCATCCATAAACCCTAATCCATTAACCCTGGATTAGAACATAACCATAGTTCCCTTGACTAGATCTACAAAATACTATGGACAGAAAACCATCATGCCCAAAACCATGTGCAAAATCCATGCAGAAAACCATAGGTAGGTCCACCCACCTAATATAGGGTCTAAAAAAAAATCTCGGGGCATTGCCGCAAACCCTATGCAAGGGGGACTACTGCCCCCTTCCATACCCCCACGCAACGTACAGGGGGTACTACCACCCCCATGCACATGGGGTAGTAGTGGAAAGAATATAACACACACCCAACACTAGTTGATCATCATGACAACAAGGCATATGATCATAAGAAGAAGGTAGATAAAGAAAAAGAGAAGCCTTCCAAAGATGATAGTACAAATTCAAATGGGAAAATAAAAACGAAAAAACCTTTAAAATGCTAGTTGTGTGGAGGTGACCATGTGGTGAAGGAATGTCCTTTAAAACTGAAGGTAGCGACCATGAAAAAAACGAATGAAAAGAAGAAGGAAGAGAGAACATAAGCTGGAGTGATGTAGGTTTTGAACATTGTTGCTTCAATCGAGGCCATTCTAAAACATGATCCAGAGAGACACAATTTGTAGTATATGTTGAGATGAGGATTGGTGATGGAACACTACCCACGATGTTGGACAATGGCGTGACTTATAACTTCATGAGGGAGGAAGTTGCAAGGAATATTGGGTTAAAATTCGTACCAATTCAAGAGATACTTAAGGTAGTGAACTCACCACAGACCAAATCCTTGGAGTTGCGAAAGGGGTCCATGTCAAGATTAGTGAATGGCAGGGCAAGGTCAACTTCAAAATCACGCGCTTGGATGACTATGAAGTAGTTTTGGGGATGGAATTTATGAAGAAATATGAAGCCATGGTGGTATCACCTTGAAGAGGTTATTCATTTATGATGAAATGGAAGAACCATGGAGTATCCCTACCATTGGAGTCATGGAGGATGGATGGATAATGACTAAAATGAGTGTGGAAGAAAAAAGATTAAGTGTTGAGGCTTATGGAGGTTGCGACATGTAGAGGAAAAACTCATGGAGTAGACCGAAATCATGAAGGAATTATTAGATAGCATCCTTGATTTTATAGGTTGGTTAGAGGTAATGGAGACTTGCATAAGTGAATGCAAGGTTGCAGAAGTAGAGACATCTACACACCAATCAGGGGAGATTCATGAAGAGTATTTGCGGAGGTTGGAAATCAAGGATTGTTGACCTTTAGATAGAAGAAATAAGAAAGGAGCATGATCATGGGAAGGGAGAGCCATAAGTCTTCCCAACCCCATATTTTTCTTAGACTTGATAGAGATAGGACTTGTTGTCTCCTACTCAAGGCAACAAGGTCCCTTATCATTTATGAGCGTGTTTGGATGTGGAGAAGAGGTCGTAGAGACACGATAGTTGTGACGACGAGGTGTTTTGATGGATGCCAGAGCATGTGTTCTTGTGGGGAAGGTGTGATGGTTGGATTAGCTACCCAACTAGCTAAATTCATGAGGGGATCCAACACATGAGGATAGACAAATTGACAACAAGTGGTTACATGAGTTATGATAGAGGCGAGTACTTATCTATGATATGATGATGATGGTGACTTCGACATGGAGAGTGTTGGAGGAATTTTTCGAGGATGATAACATACTTTGAGTGGGGGAGGATGTCAGGGCCTCGGGTTGAGTGCCCATGATAGGTTGGTTCCACTCAACAAGGCAGGATCTTTGGGTGTGTCGACACAGTGGTAGGGCACCTAAGGGAGACACACACATGACAAGGAGAGAGGGAAGTGTGTGTGGCTAAGTCACCTGGGGCAGGAAATATAGGCATGTGTGGGTCATATAGGCAACGTAGGTGTGGCAGGCAAGTCGGTCTGGCCAGGAAATATGAGCGCTTTGGGCAAGTGGGCGCTGGGTAAGTTGGGCGCTACGGGCGAGTGACTGTGTGAGTGCAGGCAGAGTCAAGCAGACGAACACACAAATGAAGTGTAGAGTAGACGTTGGGCGATGTCGCACCCATGGGGTGCGTGCCAAAATGGGTGTCAGGACCACATGGTGGGCGATTGAGCCTTAGTACATGACACGTTGAGGCAGAGTGCTACATGATTAAACATGTCGGCCAAACATAAAGTAGAAGGGCATCGATTCACAAATGAACACATCGACCCAAAATAATTAACAAGGAAACAAATCATATAAGTAAAGGGTGGACGTTTAGAGAGTTCATTCGATCATCCATTCGCTCAAGTGAATAGAGCACATGTTCGCATGAACAGGGGTGTGAGGTTCGCATACCACGGGAGAAAGAAAAAAGAAGTTTGCTTGATTTGGAATGTAGAAATTCCCACTATAGATCAACAGATTATGAAATATACTAAAGAAAAATACAAGATCTACTTCTACAACAAACTTGTGGAAAGAGAACACAAGATCGAATTGAGCAAATATCAAATAGAACACATATAACTAAGAAAGAGAAATCAATCACACATGAACACAGAAGAATACTCTGGGGAAATCCTCAGCTAAAAACCCCGATCTCTGTATTATCATACAAGTGGAAATATGTTCAGATTACAAAAAGAATCAGCTCACAAGCTATCATTCTCACTCTGCAATCGAACAATATAGCTCACAGACTGAATAGATACAAGATATTCCTTGCCTCAGCCCTCCAAGCCTCCTATTTCCTTGCGCAGTTTTCCTTGGGGTCCAGTGTTGCCACATATGTGAATTGGCCTCATCACACACTCACTTAACTGAAGAAGTAACTGCGCAATCTCTAAGGAATGAATTCCTTCTGCATGCAAGAGATATTCACAATGGAATATTCCTGCAACTAATAGTACATTGTCCCTCCATCTAATCTCAACTAAATCTCTGACTAAACTAACATGCATGAGTTATTTATGAGAGAATATCTAGTTATTTGAAGTGCAGCAGTTACATGCATGCATGCATTAATTAATTGAACTCACAATTAGCTCAACAAACTATTTGAACTAATCTAACTAGACTTAACTCAGTTAACTGAGCTAACTAATTACAACTCAAATTACAACTCATCCTAATCTCTTTAACTGAGGGATAAATTCCACAGTCAATGGTGAAATTGTTGCATGTCTTCACATAGACTCCATGTTTGATTTTCTACTACCAATTAACTCAAGATGAATTAATTAATTAATTTACAAACAGATGCTAAGATCAAATTCCAATTTTACTTCTCTATTTTAGTTTAGGGAGTAACTAAAATAGGAAGGTATCCCGAAATGCTATTTATGGCAGTGCTATTTTTAGCACTTCTATATTTAGCATTTCTTGTTGCTATTTTCAACACTCCCTCTCAACAAGAAAGAGATTATCAGTAACCCCAATCCTATCTCTGTGGAACTCGAACTTGCATTTTGACAATGCCTTAGTCAAAATATCTACATCCTGTTCCTCAGTCGAAACATACAAGAACAACATGATCCTCTTGACCACAAAGTCTAGAAGATGGTGATATCGGATATCAATGTGCTTGGACCTATCATGAAAAACAAGATTCTTAGAGAGTTTGATACAACTCTGATTGTCATAGTAGATCACAGTTGGATCCATCCTCTGACCAAACAATCCCACTAGAATCTTCCGCATCCAAATGGCCTCAGATGAAACCTGACTAGAAGCCATGTATTCAGCCTCTACTGAGCTAAGTGCAACTGATCTCTGTTTCTTGTTGTACCAGGAAACTGTAGTTGAACCAAGGTTGAAGATTCCTCCAGAAGTGCTCTTCCGGTCTGATGAACTCCCTGCCTAATCCGCATCTGTGAAGCCCTGAAGCTTCACTCCCTTTGTCCGTCTGTACCACAATCCATACTAAGATGTACTTTGAGGTATCTCCGCACATGCCTCCCTACCTTCCAAAACAGCTTGGTAGGCTAAACCATAACTTCACCCAGTTGGTTCGCTGCAAAGCATAATTCGGGTCGTGTGTTCACCAGATACATAAGTGAACCCACGAGCTGCCAATAAACAGTAGTAACTACTACCTCACCTGAAGTAGCATCCTCCTTCCTCCAATTCCCAGCTAGAGGAGTCTGCATGGGCTTGTACTTCTCCATGTGTAAGCACCTGAGTATCTCGTTGGCATACTTGCCTTGAGACACAAATACTTCCCCATCTTTCTGCCACACCTACATGCCTAGAAAGTAGTGCATAAGACCCATGTCTTTCATCTCAAACTCTCTTGCAAGGTCCTCCTTGCAACACTGGATTAGCTGATCATCACCTGTCAAAATCAAATCATCGACATAAAGAACAATGATCAATGGCTTACCTTCTACCATGATGTGGTAAAGGTTCGCATCTGCTTCACTCTTGGTGAAGCCCAACCCGGTGAAATAGTTGTCGATCTTGGTGTACCAAGCACAGGGTGCTTGCTTCAGCCCATACAAAGCCCTCTTGAGTTGGCACACATGCGACTCACAATCAAAGGTCTCGAAACCCTCTGGCTACTCAATGTACACCTCCTCCTCAATCTTCCCATTGAGGAATGTTGTCTTCATGTCCATCTGATGGATCTTCCAACCCATCTGAGCTGATAGTGCCAACATCAATCTGATAGATGAGTACTTTGCTACAGGAGCAAAGGTCTCATTGTAGTCGATCCCCTCAACCTATGAGAAACCACAGGAAACAAACCTTGCCTTATGTTTCTCAACACTACCATCAGCTACCTACTTTACATTGTAAAGCCATCTAGAACTCACCACTGACTTGTCCTGAGGTCTTGGGACAACATCCCACACACTGTTCTGAATGATAGAGTTGTACTCCTCTACCATTGCATCAACCCAAATTGGTTGCTGCACTGCCTCCTCGAACGAAGAAGGTTCAGACTCTACACACTCCCCAAACAGGGCCATGTAACCAGTGTACCGCTCAGGCAACCTCCTCTGTCTGCGCTGAGAAGATGGTTGTCCCACATTCTCCTGTGCATCCAACATCAACCTGTCAACTTCCCTTGAGCGTTTCCGCCCATCTCTGGAAGTCTTAGCATGAGTGGATGTCTCCACTCCCGGATCATCTACATGTAGCTTCTCTACATCAATCTGAGGCTTCTCCTCGTTAGGAACTGAAAGTTCCTCCTCTACATGCAACTTGAGCTCCCTCTCAAGTGATACTCGCATGGCTTTCTGCTCGTCGAACTTCAGATCCCTGCATACCACTGTCCTCTGATTGGTAGGCAGGTGCACCCGATAGTTGTGGGGTGTATCAGTGTACCCCACAAGTATTCCCAACTCAGCTATTGGATCTAGCTTCTTCTGAGCATATTTTCTCACATGACAGTAAACTGATGATTCAAGGATTTGAAAGTGACTCACATCCGGTTGCTTCCCGGAAAAGGCCTCCATAGGTGTCTTCATTCCAGGTATACGGTGCGGGCTTCTGTTCTACAAGTATACTATTGTATTGCATGCCTCAGCTCACAAATGCAATGATAGGCTTTGGTCATGCAACATCGCTCGAGCTGCTCCCACAATCAATTTGTTCTTCCTTTCGACCACCCCATTCTGTCGGGGTTTATCGGGTGCCATCAACTCTCGTTTAATTCCTTCTACAGTGCAGAAGTCCTTAAACTGTTGGGGACATACTCTCCACCATTATCGCTATGCAAGGCTTTTATTTTCTTTCCAGATTCTTTCTCTGCCAAGGCTTTAAACTCAGAAAACCTCAAGAAGGTTTGATCCTTCTTTTGCATAAAGTAGATCCATCATCTATGAGAAAAATCATCAATAAAAATAACATAGTAGGTCCACAAACATTTGAGTGAACTTTCTCGAGGATTTCTCCAGCTCCACTGTCTCAATCTGGAAAGGAAGATTTCGCATACTTACCCAAGGTACAACATTTGCACGTATTCATCTGCTCCAGTTTTCCCTTGGGAAGTCTGGTAGAAATCTATTGTTTGATCTTTAGGGCTCCATGGTGCAAGTGGCCCAATCTTCTATGCCATAGCTCACCAACATCTTGGCTTTGCACCATCTCAGCTTTGGAACTCAATGCAGCACAGTCATCTACCTCCAGCTTGTAGATATTCTTTACTCGAATCCCAATTCACTTGGTCTGTCCAGTGCCGATATGCCTCAGGAATACCTTTCCTTTACTAAAGACTACATCATAGCCTTTATCTTCTAGCATAGCAATGGACACAAGAATATTCTTTAGACCTGGTATATACTTTACATTAGTCAGGGTGCGAGAAGCTCCATGCTCCCTCTAAAACACAACCGTACCTTCACCTAAAACACGGTACTTTCCATCATCGCCCATCTCGATCCGCATCTGGAGATCCTTCTCCTCCAAGGTACTGAAAATATTCTTGTCACCTGACATGTGGAATGAAGCTTCACTGTCCAGGTACCACACACATCCCACCATGGATGAAACCATGCATGCGATAAGAGAGAAATCCAACTCAAACTGTGAGGCCAGTGCCTCACCATCAAATCCCTTCGAGGATCCCTTCTTGGATTTCTTCTGTGGACAATTTGTAGCATAATGGCCCACTTCATGACAATGAAAGCATCACACTTTTGATTTGCAAAACTTCTTCCCACCATGGGAAGAACTGGATTTGGAATGGGACGCCTTCCATTTCCCCTTTCTCACCTTACTTACTAAGGCTAGATTTTCCTCATCATCTTGCTTTGATGAGAACCCATCTCTGGTGCTTCTTCTTATCTCCTCCTGCATCAGATTTGACCAAAGTCATTCCCAATCTAGCAGTTTTTCTTTTCCATTAACCGAGTCTTGGTAGCTTTTCCAGCTCTTAGGAAGATCGAGCAATGCAAGACTCACCATGTCATCATCGACTGTCGTGATCCCTACACTTCCAAGCTCATCCCTGCAGGTGGTGAGCTTGTTCATATATGTAGATATCGTGTCGCCCTTTTCACACTTGATTTTCCGAAGCTTGTCTTTCAGCGCCAGCTTTCTCTGATTGTTGTTGTTCTGATATAGATCTTTCAATGTTTTCCACATTGAAAATGGTGTCTCCTTCCCATGGAGGCTCGAGACAATGTGGTATTGAACTCCCTCCATGAGGATTCTCCTTGCTCTAGCCACACATTTCTTCCATTCCACCAATTCTGTAGCATTAGCTACTGTGAGCTTGGGGACTTCTTGATCAATGAAGTCCTTTAGACCGTTATCCTCTAATACTGCATCCATGCGATCCTTCCAGGCTATATAATTCGAGCTGCCATCAAGGGCATACTCGAATCTTAAACCACTGAATGCCATTAGTGAAATTGAGATGTGATAAGAACTCGATTTCTATATTCAGGAACCTCAAACTTCGAAGTTCTCCCTTCTTGTATACTTTTCTCTCCTTTGATCACCTTTGCTCTAATACCATGTAGAAATTCCCATTGTAGATCAACAGATTATGCAATATATTAAAGCAAAATACAAGATCTACTTCTACAACAAACTTGCGGAAGCTTAATTGAATTAAGCAAGATCAAATAGAACACATATAACTGAGAAAGAAAAATCAATCACACATGAACACAGAAGAATACTCTGGGGAAATCCTCAGCTAAAAACCCTGATCTCTGTATTATCATACAAGTGGAAATATGTTCAGATTATAAAAGAATCAGCTCACAAGCTATCCTGTTCTCTCTATAATCGAACAATACAACTCACAGACTGAATAGACACAAGATATGCCTTCTCTCAGCCCTCCAATCCTCCTATTTCCTTGCGCAGTTTTCCTTGGGGTCTAGTGATGCCACCTATGTGAATTGGCCTCATCACACACTCACTAAACTGAAGAAGTAACTGTGCAATCTCTAAGGAATGAATTCCTTCTGCATGCAAGAGATGTTCACAATGGAATATTCCTACAACTGATAGTACACTATCCCTCTATCTGATCTCAACGGGTTCTCTAACTGAACTGACATGTATGAGTTATTTATGAGAGAATATTCAGTTATCTGAAGTGCAGCAGTTACATGCATGCATGCATTAACTAACTGAACTCACAATTAGCTCAACAAACTATTTGAACTAATCTAACTGGACTTAACTCAGTTAACTGAGCTAACTAATTACAACTCATCCTTATCTCTTTAACTGAGGGATAAATTCCTCAATCAATGGAGAAATTGTTGCATGTCTTCACATAGACTTCATGTTTGATTTTCTACAACTAATTAACTCAAGATGAATTAATTAATTATTTTACAAACAGATGCTAAGATCAAATTCTAATTTTACTTCTCTATTTTAGTTCAAGGACTAACTAAAATAGGAAGGTATCCCAAAATTCTATTTATGGCAGTGCTATTTTTATCACTTCTATATCTAGCATTTCTTATTGCTATTTTCAACATGGAATGCCTGAGTTGGGTGGTTCGCTTAAGAAGGAAGGGCCACATGCCAAATTTTTGCAGTAGGTCCGAGACTTGGGTTTTTGTGGGGAAAAGTTACCTTGGGGTTTCTCTGTGGTGCACCAACATTGAGGTTGGGCATGGGTGGAATGTTTTTCCGTGTGCACTGTTGTAAGGTGTGGCACTTCTATTAAACTGTTTTGTAAATCATGAAGGCAGTGTGTCACTCATAGGCACGACTAACCTACTGTATTATTTGTACATTCAATTTTTTAACTGTTACCAAATCTGAATGGGAGTTCTGCCTCCTGAGTTATAATTCGTGTACATGCTATTACATTGTTTTATTTTGTTGCATAATTAAAAAAAGAAACACTTACATAATTTAACCAAGTGTATGGAGAGGCGTAGTCTGTTGAAGAATCTATGGCAATTAGGTGTAGTGTGATTCTTCTTGACTTGATAACAATATTTTATTTCTTTTTAAAATTTGTCTTGTTAGCTTAATATTCTTCTTATTATTATTAATGCATGTGTGTGTATTTCATCAAACTACTACCAAAACATAAGAACAAGAACACAAGATGTTGGCTCTCTACCAGAGCCAAAACCTCTCATCTCTTGAGAGGAAAACCATTTGGTAATTTTCTCTTATTGAAGCTTTTATTGATAAATTCTAAACCATAGAGCCTTTACTAGAATGTCCTCCAAGAACGAGTCAAGTCATTTCTCCTTTTTGAAATTTGTTCCCCGACACTTAGTCTTCCTTCTTCCGGCACTTCATTCTTCCTTCAACTATTGGTAGACCTTGTTGCACTTGCTCTAGAAGAGGCAGTTATTCTTGGTCTATGATGAGACTCCTTCCTTGTGATGATCCCTTCCTTCATCTCGACCAAATGAGCTTCTTCCTTGACATGTAGGTACAGACTTAGTATGACTATCCTGTAGCCCTAATTTCTCGCACCTGTGGGAGGTTTACTTGATTTTATAGGCTCTTTCTCCTTCGCTTGAGGTTCCTTATTCTTTGCTTGAGTAGGAGGCCTTGTAGGCCTATTTTTAAGACCAAAGAATGAGAGATGTTTGACTGTAAGTTTTTTTTGTCATAACTACAGAGACAACCCTCCTTTTCTCACACTTGTGGTTCTAATCCACCCTAGAAATAGTCCTTTTGACTTTGGCCTAGCCTTCTCCTTCTTTATTGCAATAGAGGCTCCTTACACTTGTCTTCTCTTCACCTTTTCTCGGCTTCCCTGCTTCACTGATTTCAGAGTTGAATTCTTGATGTTATTAGGGAGTGGACAACCTCTACATATAGAGGATTGTCCCTCTTTTAGGCCAACTTGCTGACTGTAGGCTGACTTGACTTATTTGCTTCGGATGGATTCTTTTGATGTTGTCTTTGCTTGGAGGAGACTTGACTTTGCTTGGAGGTGTCTTCTTTGACTCTAATACATAAGTATACCTATTGTAGCATGCTCTTAAGGTCTTCAACATAATTCTTTTGACTCTTTGACTCACCTATAGCACTTTAACATGTGCTAAACCTATTTCAATGAGCAAGAAACTCATTGACATATATAATAAAAATAATATTTATTTTCTTGAATAAATACAAATATAAAAAGTACATTTATGAAGATCGATCCTAGTTACATTTCCTTCAACACTTCCTCTTAACTAGGGAGGTATTCATACAACATTACAAGGTGTTTGGCTATTTTTCAATCTTGAAGAATTCACATAAGAGAAACCAGATTAGCAATCCATCTTTTATAGCATCATAGTAACCAACATTGTTTCCACAGCAAGGCCTTGACTGAAAAATCTGTTGGTGATACCAAAGACTTATAGACACCTTAGTCAATGTCTCTCAAGGTACATACCCACCCGAGTGTTCACTAAGTATGACATTCTAGGACTATTCTTATCTTAGGTTCCCAACCCTCACCCTCTTTTGCTTTGAGTCTTGTTTCCTCTATCTTGCATAGAGACCACATTTCCCTTAGTGGGGTGGCTTCCTTCTTGGCATATATGCTTGATGTGAAGTTTCCCCAATCCTCAGGTAGAGCATTGAATACTACGGTTGTCATTTCTCTGTCAGACATTACTTCTCCCAGCTCTTGAAGTTGATCCCTCACCTCAAATATCTTCATGAAGTAGGGAGCTATTCCTTCCTTTGATATCTTCATTTTGTACAATTCATTTCGTAGAGATATCACTTCTCTAGTTGTGGTTACCGAGAATAGCTATACTAGTTTATCATAGATTTCTTTTGATGATTCAAGTCTGGAGACATATGGAATGAGAGAGTCCTTGATATATTCTATTATAATCCTTTGACCTCTTGTCTCATCCTTATTGTACGTGGCTAAGGCTTGAGTTTGTTCCTTAGCAGGGATAGTATTCCCTTTGATGTGTTCTAGAACTTCATTCTCCTTGAGAAGTAAATCAATCCTCTTTTTCCATGCAAGAAAGTTATTGGTACCTACCAATTTGTTGCTTTCCTTGCAAAAAGACATTGATGTATATTTAGAAGGGGGCATATACTTACTTGATAGATTTTGAGATGTAGTGGACTTGCTTTCTCCTTGAAGACTTGATGGCTTGCCTTCCTTAGATCTTGATGTTTTGCAAGTTGCTTTCTCCTAGTGGACTTGCTTGATGATGAGATGTGCTTGATGGCTTGTATATGTTGTAGGTCCTTCTTTGATTTGCTCCTTTTGTGGGTGCCTTTATATAAGGTCTTCTTCTTTCTTTGTAATATTCCTTGATGAATGATAGATGGTAGACCTTCTTGTCCTTGAAGTGATTGAGACTTCTTGGCTTGATTCTTCAACTTTTGTAGATGTCCTTCTTTGATAAGTGCCCTTGAGATGCCCTTTCCTTGATGTGTCACCTTAGCTCCAATACCATGTTGAAGAATATAGGGTAATTAGGTGTAGTGTGATTATTCTTGACTTGATAACAATTTGTGAAGTATTTTTACAATTTGTATTGTTAGCTTAATCTTCTTCTTATTATTATTAATGCATGTGTGTGTACTTCATCAAACTGCTATCAAAACCTAAGAACAAGAACACAAGATGTTGGCTCTCTACCAGGGCCAAAACCTCTCATCTCTTGAGAGGAAAACCCTTTGGTAAGTTTCTCTTATTGAAGCTTCCATTGATAAATGCCAAACCCTAGACCCTTGACTAGAATGTCCTCCAAGCACAAGTCAAGTCATTTCTCCTTTCTGTAATTTGTTCCCCGACACTTAGTCTTCCTTCTTCCGGCACTTCGTTCTTCCTTCAACTATTGGTATACCTTGTTGCACTTTCTCTAGAAGAGGCACTTATTCTTGGTCTATGATGAGACTCCTTCCTTGTGATGATCCATTCCTTCATCTTGACCAAATGAGATTCTTCCTTGAGGTGTAGGTACAAACTTAGTATGACTGTCCTGCATCCCTAATTTCTCTCAGGTGTGGGAGGTTTACTTGATGTTATAAGCTCTTTCTCCTTCGCTTGAGGTTCCTTCTTCTTTGCTTGAGTAGGAGGCCTTGTAGGCCTAGTTTTAAGCTCAAACAATGAGAGATGTTTGATTGTAAGTTGTTGTCATAACAGTGGAGACAACCCTCCTTTCTCACACGTGTGGTTGTACCACCCTAGAAATAATCCTTTTGACTTCGATCTAGCCTTATCCTTCTTTGTTGCACTAGAGGCTCCTTACACTTGTCTTCTCTTCACATTTTCTCGGCTGCCCTTATTCGTTGATTTCATATTTGAATGCTTGACGCTATGAGGGAATGGACAACCTATATACATAGAGGATTGTCCCTCCTTTAGGCCAACTTTCTAACTATTGGCTGACTTGACTTATTTGCTTCGGATGACTTCTTTTGATGATGCCTTTGCTTGGAGGAGACTTGACTTTTCTTGGAGGTGTTTTCTTTGACTCTAATACATAAGCATACCTACTGTAACATGCCCTTAAGGTCCTCAACATAATTCTTTTGACTCTTTGACTCACCTATAGCACTTTAACATGTGCTAAACCTATTTCAATAAGCAAGAAACTCATTGAAATATATAATAAAAATAATATTTCTTTCCTTGAATAATACAAATATCAAAAGTACATTTATGAAGACCAATCCTAGTTACATTTCCTTCAATAGTCTGACATTTTAAGTAGTGTTCAAGCAAAAGAAAGCATCGGTGTTGCACGAACTGCCAACATAACAGGTTGAGTGTTTGCCTCAGGCGTTGGGGGCATGACAACAATGCTCTCATTAGAATTTCCAACTATGGTGGGCATCTCTCCTATGGTATCTTGAATCAAGGTTATCTCACTATCATGGCAATTGTTATATAGAAAGGGTGGATATGGAAAGAGGGCTTGGAAGATCCTTAGTGCAAGCAACGTGAACAACCTAATACAAATGCTCAATCATTGAGGGGCTTATAAAAAACAAAATTCGTTGGGTTAAGCAGGGGCTTTTAAAGATCCCAGACTAGGTGTCGATGTTCAATCCACACCCTCAGGTCAAGGAATTTCTATTCCATAGCATCTTTTGTTTAAAGTGAGGATTTAAGATTTTTTTAAGCGGGCTTTCTACTTTCTTTAGTAAATACTCGGTTAGGGGATTTGCATAGCCTGGTTGACTATTGGGTTAAAATAAGATAGGGCTTACGATTTTGTTAAGAGGCCTTTTTGTTTCTTTAACAAATACTTCATTATGTTTAGGGATTGATGTCTTGTTCATGGAAGTTCCATGTTCTAGCATTGAAAAGGATAGGTGGTTCATTGTTTTGGAAAATTCATTTTTGACTTAGGGTGGTGAGGTCCTAGAAATGACTAAGCTTAGGTAGGTAGGGTATTGGAAGGGTATGAGTGGGTGGGTTTTATTTAGTTATGTCTAGTTAACCTTTTCCTTCGTACCTATGCATCTTCAAATAAATTATTCCTATTAAGCTTAGGCGGGTAGGGTATTGGAAGGGTATGAGTGGATGGATTTTGTTTAATTAGGTCTAGTTAACCCTTTCCTTTTTACCGTGCATCTTCAAATAAGTTATTCATATTATATGTTAAGGGTGAAAAGTAGTATATGTGGCTTTCAATATAGCTATATTAAACCTCAATGCAAAACAAATGTGTTATGCTTGTTTTGATTTTTGCAAAATGCATGCCATATTATGCCTTTCATATTAGATAGCTATGCTTCCTTCCTTATTAAGGTGGGTCCTAGTATCTGCTCAATATAAGATACCCTTCTAAAACACATTTTTAATTGGGATATTAATCATCTTACCTCTATGATATTGGTTGTGAACTTTCAAATGACTCTTACCTCTTGATCTATACTATATATTTTTATTAGATGGATGACATGAGCAAGATATAATAGATAAAGAGTGCAAATAATTTATCACACTTGGTGCACTGTGTCAACTTAGAGTAGCTACTGAAGTAATTAGGTGGTATGGATGCATCGTGGTAGGTAACAAACTTCACTCCTTGAAACGAGAGAGTTAAGATAAACCCTTACCTAATAAACAAGGAGAAAAAGAAGTATTCATTAGAACTTGATCAACCAAGCCTTCCTTCTCACTCAATTTCACCCATGTTATCCTGAACTTAGATAACTTCCAAGGACAAGGAAATAAATGAGTGAGTGAGTTCATCCCTTGGACTTCCAAGGCCTTGAAAGGAGGGAGGCCTTATTATCCTTGAATCCCATATATAGCAACTGAAATGCATTGATTAATTATTAATTTGCACTGAAATTATTTCCATATTCAAAATTAACCAAAATTTCAATAAAACATTATATTTAAGTTATTTTGAAAACAAAACTTTGATGTTTGATTGGATAAAACATTAGGTAGAGAGGGGAGTAGACAGAATATTAGGTAAAGTAAAATATATTTGTATTATAATTTACCCAATATTTTCCGCATAGACGCTCTTATTCCCTTAGGGATGTTATGCTAGGATTGGAAATTGTAGCTTCTCATTCATTAGTTTTCATTCCCTTACAGATGTTACAATGGGATTGGAAATTGTAGCTTCTCATTCATTAGGTTTTATTAGTATGCTAACCTTGCTCTCTTGTACGACAATATGTCAGGATTTAAATAACTTTGCAATATAATTTTGAAACTATTAGTGAAGTTTTGACTCAATTTTAACACCTTAATCTTTTAATTAAATGAACAATCATTTATTATTTTATAAACACTATAACACTTCCTCGTATAAAGTGTATTGAATTCAAAAAATAAAAATAAAAATTATAATGAAGACTTTTACACTATTTCATGTAAAGTAATGAGAGGTAAAAAAATATATGTGAGTAAGATTTTTAAGGGTGATATCAATTTCATATATCATATATAGAAAAAATATATGTTAAAAAAATATTTTAATGATTTATAGAATACAATATTCAATGTGGGTTATGAATAAAATATTTTGATATAAATTAATATTGAGTTATAGTTAAAAATATATTAATAACAAAAAAATCAGTTTGATCTCTCTTGGCTCATGTTAGATTCATAATTTAGATGGATCTACGGTGGTTATATGAACAATAATATTGATATTATTTATTTCCTTAGCTAAGGAGACTTCAAATTTATCCAGTGAAATTTGGGTGCCCCGGGAGTTTTTGAGAGTTATATGAACAATAATATTGATATTATTTATTCCCTTAGCTAAGGAAACTTCAAATTTATCTAATAAAATATAGATATTCAAAGATTTTTGATAGTGTTAAATCCATTTCCACCATTAAAAAAACCAATCCAATTTCCAAATAAATTTGTCACCGTGGATCAAGGCGGTTGGTCACATGACAGCCTCTCACGAACACCAATCCAATTTCCAAATAAATTTGTCACCGTGGATAAGGCGGTTGGTCACATGACAGCCTCTCACGACTTCCGGCCGGGGCTCGTTTTAAAGTTTAAACGAGACGGCCATGCCGACAATTTCATAAGATTGTAAGTAACTTCTAATGTCAGTACCCTTAACCCTAACGCAAAATGTTTGAGCTTTGGCACCTCCGCAACCGTGCGGTTTTTTTTCTGAAAAACAGTTTTCTATTCTATCGCTCTGGCGCGAAATTCTTGTTTGACCGACGGCATCCAATCTGCTTCACCATCAAGAATGCAACGCTTTTCTGCCACCGACATGTGAACCATGGAGTGAGCTTGGCTCCGTACCGTCCTTGGTTCGAATCTGCTTAAGTTCACAACAACAACAGAATCACAGGGACAGCCATTGTGGAGGTCCTGTCATCCTCACCGGTGCATTATCGCCCAGATGTTCCAAAATCCGTGAAGCACCAGGCCCTCTACTTGTAAAGCTATTAAATAAAATAGCATAATTTAGTGTAATCAAGATCCTATTATAAATCCAGACGCTTGCAAATCTTGCAAATTTCTGCAGCGGGATTCACGGCTTTTAATATTTAAAGTTTCAATTCTGTGATATACGAGTCCAAATCTTTAAAATTCTAAGAAAATATGCAGCAGGATACAGGGCTTTTCATATTTAAAGTTTCCATTCTGTGATATACGAGTCCAAATCTTTAAAATTCTAAAAAATATGCAGCAAGATTCAGGGTTTTTCATATTTAAAGTTTCCATTCTGTGATATACGAGTCCCAATCATGAACGCGCCAGATTTATGTGCTTTCACTGGATTGAAAGGGGCATTTAGTTAGGGTTGAGCCCACGACCACTGCAAAAGGGAAAAGGCAAGTACAGAGGCCGACACGGGATATCTCTGTATCATTCACTCAACTGGCCAATGTTCACGGGGTAATGATCAAGACGGATTGCCAGCGTAACCGTCTATGACAGAGGTGGACCCTGAAAGGGAACCGCTTGTCCGTGCCCGCTACCGATTCAGCGGTTAAAGCTCTCTCCCTTTAGGTATAATCAGTCCGTACGTGAGCTTTCTGCAAAATTTTCCAAGAACCATGTGCTAAAACTTTATCACAGAAGGGTTTTCATATGAGTGAGGTAACCCGCCATGGAGAAAAATGCCTGATTATTTTATTTCCTACCAATTCAATTTTTTTGTCCAACATTTTAATTACTTTCATCTTTCTTCTCTTCCTTTTTTTTCTTATCATAATAGAGACTTTTTAGGGTGATTTTGCTGGGCTCCCTTTACTAAATAGAGGTTGTAGAATTGAGGCTTTTGTAATCCATCTCAAAATTATGAGAGATTCTCAGCGTAAATCACATAAAATTTCATTTGCTGACACGTTTTGAACCAACTAATATGAAACCAAAAATAAAAATTCAGTGCACTTTCCAAAATTAAAAATTATTCACCACATGTTGTGAATTAATCAAAATATAAAATCAAATCTCAAAACCAAATAACTAACGTAAAAAAAAATAATGCACTACAAAATTTCATTAGAAATTTTGAAAATAAAATATGTTAGATTATATTTGTAAAGTTCGTTAATAATAAAGTAAGTCTTATCACCCATTTCAGCTTTTAGAATTTTAATGTTTAAAATTAATTTGTAAATAATCTTTATAATTTTAGTATTTAAAATCAATTTATAAATAATTTTTCATGTTCAAATCTCTCACCCATATGCTAGTGAATAGTCTCTCATATTACATATTAGAAATTATTAAGAAAATAACTCTCTTTTCCACTATTTTAGATATCCTTGGATGTGTGGCTTCATCTTTACGTTAGAATTAATACTTGCATGCTTCTTAATCTTAATAGCCTCTCTTAACTTCCTATGGTCGAAGTGATCAAACTTGCATGCTTCTCAATCTTAATAGCCTCTCTTAACTTCCTATGGTGGAAGTGATCAACCTTTGCATTGACCCTTGCATCCTCAATGCAGACTTGGTGTTCATATTTTCTCTGCATGTTCAGCGAGAGCTCATGAGCGGGCGGGCATTGTTTTCCAACCGTCATTCGTGTTGAGATTGATTGCATGCTTCTCAATCTCAATAGCCTCTCTTATCTTCCTACGGTGGAAGTGATCAACCCTTGCATCCCCAATGCAAACATGGTGTTCATATTTCTCTGCATGTTCAGCGACAGTTGATGAGCGGGAACTGTTGTGCCTAATGTCTGCTGCATTTGCCTAATGTGCCTAATGTCTGTTGCATTTGCCTAATCTCTGTTGCATGTTCTTGGATTCTCTGATTAATGGAGTTCTCTAGTTAATAGAGTGCCCAATTTCTCCAATATAGGGAATCCACTGGGAGAGGGGATCGAGTAGACCCAATTCATGTCTTTAGGGTCTATAGGGTCTTTAACATATCTTAGAGAATTTCTAATGGTATTAAGGGGTTTGAATGAAGCAAAAAATTTATTCTTTTTATGAATATGGGCATCTTGTCAGGGGTCCCTTGGATAAAGGGGAGTTGCACCTTAGAAATAGGATCATCACAAAAAGGTTTAACCCTAGATTCTTTATGGGGTCTTTGAAAAGCCTTGAGGCCTTAAGCTATGCTATAGCCATTATTTTCAAAAACTTTTAGAAGATGAGATCTTTCAAAAAGCTATGCTATGGTATAGATTTTTGTTTTGTTTAGTATTTTTAGTGTTTAAGATTTGATAATATAATTTTTGATTAATTTTTGTTATTTAAAATGTTTTATATGATGTGAAAATAAATTTAGTATTTTGAGAAATTTTTAGAGTATTTTATTTTGGCAAATTATATAAACTGAAATTTAAGATTCCAGGAAATTTTTACCAAATTTCAAGCAAAACTAACTAAAAGAGATGCCAAATAAAAACAAAAACATTTACTTAAGATATAAATAGATTCTCTTAAAAACTTATTGGACAATTTATTTTTGCAAATTACACAACTGAAATGTAAAATTCCAAAAAATCCATACCAAATTTCAAACAAAACTAATAGGAAAAGAGAACCAAAACTAAAAATAAAAACATTTAACCAAAGCAAAAATAAAAAACTTGTTAAGTGAGACTCTTTGAAAAGTTTTCTGGTTTAGGGATTCATTAAAATCACAAGTTTGATGGGTGAACTTTACACAAACAAAGTGCCCTAGGGTTTCTCAAGGTGATCCATATATGTAGCTAAAAAAAACCAATTTAAACAACACAAAACAAAATCTAACCGGATTCTAGCCAGATTCCAACCAGAAACTCCAAAAAATCTCACTTCAAAACAACTCAAAAAACAAACTTGGATCAAAGTGGTAGGTCACATGACAGACTCTCATAACAGGTCACATGACAGACTCTCATAACTTCCGGCCGAGGCTCGGTTAAACGACACAGTCATCCCGACAACGTCATAAGACGGTAAGTAATTTCTACGTTAGTACCCTGAACAGAAAGGTATCGTCCACTGGGAAAAATGCTTGAGATTTGGTTCCTCCTGCACCGTCGATTTTTTTTTAATTTTTTTTGGAAAGGAAGAACAGCTTTTTCCCGCTTTCTAGTTTTTTCCCACTTTCTCTCCCTGACGCAAAATTCCCGTTTGACCTATGGCACCCAACCGGCTTCACCATCAAGAATGCAACAGGGAACAGCGCGAGCTTTAACTGCCACCAGCATGTGAACCATGTAGTGAGCTTGGCCCCATATCGTCCCTGGTTCGAATCTGCGGAAGTTCAACAACAGAATCACAGTGACGGCCATTGCGGAGGTACTGTCATCCTCGCCAGTGCACTATCGCCTAGGTGTTCAAACATTCGGGAAGCACCAGACCATTTACTTGTAAAAACGATCAAATAAAATAGCATAATTTTGTGTAATCAAGATCCTATTTTAAATCCATACACTTTGAAATCTTTAAAGATTCTAAAAAAATATGAAGCAGGATTCATGGCCTTTCACTTTTATAGTTTCAATTCTGTGACATACAAATCCAAATCTTTAAAAATTCTTACAAAATATGCAGCAGGATTCAGGGCTTTTCAAAGTTCAAGTTTCAATTCTGTGATATAAGAGTCCAAATCTTTAAAATTCTAAGAAAATATGCAGCGGGATTCAGGGCTTTTCATAGTTGAAGTTTCAATTCTGTGATATACGAGTCCCAATCATGAACGCGGCAGACATATGTGCTTTCACTGGATTGGAAGGGGCGATTTCGTTAGGGTTTAGCCCACGACCGCAGTAAAAGGAAGTACAGAGCCCGACGCCGGATATCCCTGTATCATTCACGCACATGGCCAATGTTCACAGGGTAAGGAACAAGATGTATTGCCAGCGTAACCGTTTATGACAGAGGTGGACACTGCTGCAAGGGAACTGCTTTTCCGTGCCTGCCACCGACAGCGATTAAAGCTCTCGTTCTTTATAGATAGTCAGTCCGTACAGGAGCTTTCTGCAAAATTTTCCGAGAACCATGTACTAAAACTTTATCAGATAAATTTTTTGAGTGAGCTAACCACACAGGAATAAGAAAGAGAGGAAAAACTTTTAACCGGGAATATAGTCCAAGGTTGTAATTAAGTTTGAAATTAAATTGAAGTATTAGATTTTTTAGGCGCAGGAAAAAGATTTGTTTTGTTTTTATATAGTTATTTGATGGTTAAGTTTGTATATATTTTTAATTATTAGTATAATTATTTAAAATATTAATGTGGTTGATAAATGGTCAAAGAATTTATTTGTGTTTACTATGGATAAATATATAACAAAAAACTATTACAACAAAAATATTATTATTAATTTTGATTTTACTTAATTTTTAAGGATCTTATGTATTGATAAAAAAAAAGTGTTGAAGAGTTTATGTACTTTACCATCAAGATATAAGACTTTTTCTAAAATTAGGTATGCTTTGAAAATCCTTAAGAAATTGGTGGGCATTGGGACATCAATATTTAAATTTATTAGAAGTCAATACAACCTATTGAGAATCAATCTAGGATGCCAATTAAAAATAAATAAATCAACAAATCCTCATCCACCTTAAGTTGAAATAGGAAGCTCATTCATCAT
>APFE031688339.1:6108-16195 GCA_000404065.3 Pinus taeda | reverse complement strand
CTTTTAAACTCCCATCAATTTTTTAGTGAAGTTCCTTTTAAAAAGTGAATTAACTGTTATAAAATCACCTTTTTTTGTGAACGAATCTCTTCCTAAAAGTCAAAACACTTTGAAAAGTCAAAACACACTTAAATTTTTCATAAATTATACCTCTTCATTTGGAGAAGAAGTTGAGTATGGGCGCAACTTAATTTTTAACAAATTTTTTTGGGAAAAGTTTCTCTCTTCCACGCTAGCTCTCTTCCATGCTTTTTCTTCACACTGGATCTATTCCCAGCTTTCTTTACTCCACGACAGCCATTCTGAAGGCTTTCTATAAACACATATATGATCCTTCTTGGCACTTTTACGTAATACAAACCCCTCAAAATATAAACAGTTCCAGAATGGTCTTCATGAATTGGTTCAAATTTGCTGATTTCAATGTTTAAAAATCCATTTATCGCCGATATCAAGGTTTGTTAGAACTTTAAAGGATGATGCGGTCCTGGAGAAGGTGGTGCAACAACACGGGGTGGACGTCTTCTCATAGCACAACCTTCACCAGGCTTTGATAACGAACATGCCTCCTCTTCCCTGCTTCAATCTCTGCCTCTTCACGCTGTAAGACATATTTTCCCGGGCGAAAGGCGACGAAAGAAGGCTAGAAGAAGGTGAGAAAGCTGTTGGAAATGGATCTAGAAGCTATTGAAGATAGTTATAAGCTTGCGGCAGTGCCAAGAGAACTTTCTGTGGACAAAAAAGTGCAATCCGCAAATGATGTATGGAGGAAGCTACATACTGATCCCTTTTTGATGATCTGACGAAGGGAGAAAGAAGCTCTTGTGCAAATCAAGAACAATCCTATCAAGACTTTCAGTTTCTATCAAGGGTGATCTCTTCCAGAAGTAGCGCTTTGCAATGGGAGCTTTCAGATGTCAAATATGTGTGAAGCACAAGGCTTGGAGTTTGGTGACTAGCTTCTTAACAACACGTTAAAATAGAATCCATCTCTTTGTATAACTTTATTGACTCATCGGGTGAAAGAGAAAATATCATGTATTGGTTGTACACATCCACAGATTCATAGATTCCTCATATTGATCGTACACACCAACGAAGGTCACTATCTCCTCTAGATGAATGAACCTCCAACACTTAATAACACACAACTTAAAAGCTTAGCTCTGATACCACATGAAGAAGAATCACAAAGCCATATAACCATATGCACAGCGAATTAACACACAAAAATTAAACTGGCGAAAAAGGCAGAGAGCCATCATGTGGTCTCTCATGCTCATGTAATTCACATTATTCAAATAATTTAATAATACATTTAAATACATGAGTAAGTGGTCTTAAGATAGTGCATCTATCTTAGACTCACTTGGTTGAGACAATTTGTCAAATTACACACTAATTTAGGAGAGCTAGTTGGAGAGAATCTCTCATCCAAACTAGAGTCCTTAGTTTGAGAATTTTTCATGATTTTATTTATTTAATTTAATAATTGGATTTATTATTGATTTTTAAGGGAGTGAGGCTAACAAATGCAAGTAGCTACGTCATTTATTCATTCCCTATTCCAATATTTTACGTGATGAATTAGCAGTTGATTTGATCTCGTAATAGGGAAACGAGTTGGTTGGCTAGGACCCAGCCAACCCAACTCATTCTCCCTTCATTAAAGGTGTGTTAGATTTATTTTCATTCAAAGTCAGTGAAGCCGATCATGTTTGGATTCTTTCATAGCTGATGGAATTTAACTTCTTGCCAGTTGTGTGATCTGGATCTAGGTGTGTGTGTGGTTCATTTGCATTTAATTTTATTTCCTTGCATTCTTTCCTGCAAATGCGTGCTTCCCTTTTCTATACAAATTAAATTTACATCTAGCTTCTTACACCAATGTGTTTTCATTTCAGCAAGTTGAAAGTTTCCTTTACTCATTGCAGCCAGTCATTCTTATATCTACATGTCTAATTCTTCTGAAAATAGTGTTTGGCTTTTTAGTGAAGAATATTCCAATATTCAAGTTCAGATTTAGATTTCATTAATGTCAATAATATTTCACTAAAACACTGTTGCATTACTTGGATTTGTACCTGCACTCATTACTGGACTTAGTACTGAATTTATCTTAAGGATTCCCTAAGTTAAAATGATTCTTTGTATAAGGATGTAGATCTAATTTACTCAATGAACAGTCATCTCAAGAAAGAGCTTGTTGATGTTTGGGTCAAAGTAGTTTCCAACTAAAGGGTTTCTTATTTCAATAGAATTTCCCTTTGGTTGTGAAAGCACTTTTCATTTCCGAGCATGATATTAGTTAACGATTCATTTTTCTTATAGAGGTTCACTTTATAGTTATGTTTTCACCTACATTTATTTTTCTTAGTTAACACACTTTTATTTCTTGCAACCGATTTGGAAAACAAGTACAGGAAATTCGGTTTCCTAGTATAGGAACCTCTGTTCTAGTACAAGAATTGAAATTCTGAGTATAGGAACAGAGTGATCTAGTACAAAGGCTCAAAGCTCTTTTATGCAGGTCAAGATCTTCAGTGCAGGCACAATACATACTTCTAGTGCAAGAACATCACTTCAGTACAGGAATTTTGTTCTAGTATAGGAATGTTGTTACAGTGAAAGAATGATGGTTCAATGCAGGAAGGAAAATATTTAATGAAGAAAAATGCACTTCACAACCTAAGTATTTCTCTGTCTTATGACTGCACTAGCATTTAGTCTCAGATATCTAATTTTTCATCTTTCAGTGATCAAGATTGTTTATGTTGATTTGAAGTCCCTTTCATTGAGTTTTTGCAACGTATTTTCCATTTTTATTCCGGCACCAGAATTATTTTTGTCTTATTTGCTTTCCATTATTTTGATTCTAAAAGCATAATTAAGAAAGATAGAAGTAGGGTTTGCAGGTTGTTGAAGTCCTTCTCTGGAATTTCCAATGCTGCACCTCCAAGTTTACAGCCTCTCGGATTGACAATTAAATGTGGGTTCATTAGTATGCCATATATTACACCCAATAAACCATTATTTCGATGTACAAATGACAATTTAACCAAAAACCTCTAACATGTGGTATTTCTTGAAACAAATTCACCGATAAATTTTATATAATAAAAAATTGCAAAAGACTTCCAGTAATAAAATTTTGCACAATAATAATAGAGTAAATGGATTATGTAGTCCCAATGTGATACATAAACTCGATTCCAACTGGAGGCTAGAGAGTTGCAAAGAACGTATCGTCTCTATTCCATGAGAATATTATAAATTTACATTTTAGTATATAATATATATATATATATATATATCGTAATACTAACGCAATAAGGTCGTATACCTCAATTCCATGTCAAATATATGCTAGGGTGGATGAAATGATTTCAGGGAGACCAATAATTTTCCAAGGAAACCAAAATACATATCAAATTCCAGTCACAAATTTTCAAGTGTTGTTTCCACCCTAGGAACCAAGAACCGTACTGAAAGTCTAAGTACTTAATACCAAGCATAAATAATGAAGGAATGGAGGTTCAACAACAACACATTAATAATAAAATAACCATATTATCGATGGCATTAGCCTATAAATTTATATAATACATCTTATAATGGAAATATTCAAAGTAGAAAGAAAGTAAAGTTTTGAGGGTTCTAGTAAAAGATTGGAAGGGTCAATTCAAGTGTTTCATCAATAAATATACATGTCAGTTAATATGTAAAATGAAGGACAGGCCAAGGGATGAATAAAAAGGGTCATGCCATAGAGAAATAAGCCTCGAAATCAAACCCTACTCAAGAACAATACAAAGTCACCATGACCGACTGCAACTCTAATGACAAGCACACAAGGGAAATGCTACAACCACCAAACTATGACATAATGACAATCATTAGGGTTGAGGAAGAAAAATCCATGCTCTAAATTCTTTGTGGGGAAACTCGAGAAAGAGAGAATGGGGTCTTACCTATCATAGGGTAACCAAAAAAACCATTAGAGTGTCGTAAATCATTTCAGAATCTAAATACATTTACACATTTATCAAGATGGAAATAACTACTTGTTATGATTAGAGACAATAAACATTTCTTGGATGATAAACATTTCTTGCAAGAATTGGGAATACAAGATATCAATTTTAGATCCGTATATGTATTTTTCAGAATGATTTGATAAAACAAGGATAGGTTAAAAAATTAAATAGATAGAGATCAATGTCGTGAGTCTAGAAAAGTAAAAGTACTAAAGAATAGGAAAATAAAATATACCATTATTGCGCCAGTAGCGAAGGAGGAAAGGATGAAAATGTGAAGTTGGGTTAGACTTTTGCGAGAATTTCTCATAAAAAATTCATAATTGTACTTTTTCGGTCGAACTAATTAATTTTTCGGCCGAACTATTTGGTAATTTAATTGATGTTATATTACTACATAAAATATCGACTAGGGCTTGTAAAATGATGAATTATATGTGCTAGAACTCCTTATGGTGTAAGAAATTCCTAAATTAAATTAATATATATTTATGCACATAAGTTATTTAAAATTTATTAAAAAAACTATCACTCTTGCATGAAGTAAAGATGTCACACTTAACAGAAATGAAACTAAGTTTATCACGCTTGCTTGAAAGAAATATCACACTAGAATTATCATACTTGCTCAAAAGAAAGATCACACTTGAATAAATAGAGTTACTCTAAAATAGAAGACTAAATAATCAAACCCAAATTACTTTCAACAGAAAAGTAAATTAATCTAAAATATCACTCTTAATAGAAAATGAAATCTTCTTCACTCAAATGTAACTTAAACTCTATTTCAAATCTCAAATCATTTCACATTTTGTCTACAAATTCTTATGTGCATAAGATATCTCAAGCTATTCTATCCATCCTACAACAAACTAATTAAACTCAACATACTCTGTTACGAATGTTGTTATCATTGTTAAAAGGATTCATTAACAATCGAAACTGAAAGGTTAGATAAAATAATTCAAAGCGATATAAATTGCAAAAGTGAATGCTGTCTAAAATAAGTAAGACCTTACAGCTCCAAGGGGGCCTCTTATGAGTTGTAGGTATGCACGATTACTTGGAAACTAAATACGCATCAAGATAATTTCTCAACAGAATGATCAAACTTGCCTTTATAAATGTAAATAGAGTTTCAAAAAAAATATTTAGTTATGTCATTGATCATGTTAAGAGGTAAATTTATAACCTCTATCAATAATTCTTTTAGACATTTACGAGCCTATCCTACATGACAAAGAATAAAAATAACATAAGAAGATAATATGACATGATTTCCTCATTATTTCCTCGTGATTTTCTATCAGATAAGAAAATTATGGGGCTAAATATCTACTTTCATTATTTTTCTCGCTCCCTTGGTTCACCTTCAGCTCCTTCTTTGCTAGTTGACTTATGTGTTGACTGCGCTTATACGATGTTATATCATGAATCCAGGTCACGAAGATAGTTAAATATCTTTATGCCAACTATTAGCCACATGCACATATGTCTCATTCCTTGGTTGGAGTTATGAAACCCATCGAACCTTCAACTATGCTACAAAGTCAGTCATTCGCTGCAGAATTGGTGCAATTCAGTAGCTTATGCAAATATTGAGTTAAATAATAAAGAACGGTGAAACGTATGAACTAAAATATGTTTAATTAACTGATATTGCCATGCACTTTGTAAACTGATTCTCAATTAGAGTTATTAGAGTAAAAAATAAGGAGGATGGAATGTAAGAAGGTTTTCAAAAAGAGACAATTTTGGGCTTCAACATTCCCCCACATGGAAGACATTGTGACGGCTCCCGCCGTTTGATTACACTTGTTCAACTTTTATTAAGGGTCCGGATGGCTTTAATGCGGAATTTACTCCACGGTACGTCGTCTCGTGGTTTGGGTTTAGGGTTTTAACCCGCTCTTCCGGTTACAGAGGCACACCTGCCGGTTCCTATCCCTTTTGTTAACGTTGCCGCGTTTCACTTACCATTTCCTCACTTCGTTTTGTTGGGAGACGCTCTGTCTGTGCCCGCGGGAAGAACTCGGGTTTTTGCTCCAGGGTTTCAATGACGCCTTCGCCGTGGCTTGCCGTTGTTTTGAAGACTGTGGGTAACACTTTCGAGTCCTGCACTGTTGTATTACTGTTTATTGGTATTTTCTATGGAACTGTTAGTCAATAGCATATCGTTTTGGATTCCATACCCTCACTGCTTGCAATTCTCAATTTAATTGGTCTGGTTTATTCCTAATTTGCAGGGTTGCTCCGACTTCCACGCTTCTCCGGATCTCCTGGTAAGCTTACTCTCCCTGATAAATGTTCTGGGCTTTTATGGTTTCGTCCCTGACGTTTTTCTGCCACTGTCAGCAGGTTATGATGGTCTTTTTCTGGTTGTATCGAGTCTCTTCTGCATATACAGGTAACTGTTGTCAACTCTTGCCGGATCTTTACCTCATTTTTCGGATTAGGTTTTTCATGCCGGTTTCTAACATAGTTGTTTGGTGTTTTTCTTTCTTTCACAGATACCCACTTGTTCCCTTCGATGTCCAATGTTGTCCTTCGAACTCGTTGGTGGATTCGTGACTTCAGTCACCGGGTAGTTCTACTCCACTTGTAGACAATATGTTTGTTTGTCGATGTTAAATGTTCTGTAGGTTCTTTGTCTTCAGTTTAAATTCGGCCCTGTGGGTTAATGTCCCTTCAGATTATTGTTTGCTCGCTTTCGAGTCCTGTAATTGTATAACCCTTTTCGGGTTCTGGTTATTCGCTATCCTCCTTTTGGAATAACTCTGTTTGGGTAATCCGTTGACGGCATCTGGGTGTTCGGTCGAGTCGTTGATTCAACAATGAATCCCCGCCTGTACTTTATATATGTATGGTTTAATATATTCAAAGATTTATTTTCTACAGTGGTTATTTGACTCTCGCTCTTTTATGTTGTTGTCAATGAAACATGGAAATTCACAACTCCGTTCTCGAATATTTGATACTATTACATATATCAGTTAAAAGAAAGAATTATAATGTGCCCTGTTCGAATTCTGTAGCTTTCGTTTCATGCATTCAATATCATGAGGGTTTGTCAAATTTTTACAGTACCTGTAGATTCTCCGTTGCCGAATGAAAATTTTCTTTTATCTGTGGGCCGTTTCCGGGACTCTTCACTGTTCTTTCGTTCACAGTTAATGATTCAGGTCGACTTCGGTCATCCGCCTGTACTTGATTCGCTTTCTCTATTTGCTCCTTCTATTATGTAGTTGCTACTCACACACTTCACACACGATGATAATTTCTAAATAACAAAATAATTCTGAGTTCGTGATTCTGATGGCAGAGAATAATCTTGTGATTCAATTTTACAGTAATGAAAGAAATCAAATGTATATTCTTCTTTTCTGATAAACCAAGATGGTTATGTTTGCTCTGTTTCTTTTTCGGGGGAGAGAACCCGTACAATGATGTCCCTCCTGTTTTTAAATGAAATGTTTTCAACTATTCTTGGTAAAACTACTTTAACATAAAGTAACTATTTTGCCAGTTATAAAACTAATTCTAACTGTTACAACTGTAAAGAACTAATTTAGTTAATTGTCCTGTAATCAGTCTCCTAAACAACTGTGACAGATAAAATAAAAAAAACTAAAGTAAAAGTAAAATCAAATGACCGACAAGCCCAACACTTGTCTAGTTAAAATGAATGACCATTTGTTTCTGAATTCTTCGTGAGACTGTCAGCCTTTTAAGTCTCCTCGGAGCTGGATGCTCCTGCATCACATTGCATGCCCTCGTGCACAAAATTTCAAAATTTGTAATCCTTATCTATTATTGAGCTTCTTCAGAGGCCTAAGCAAGAATATCTAAGTTAGTTCTTCTTGCTTCCCGATATTGACTGCCATCCTTGGTTTCTTCATCAAGATGCTATACTACAAACTTATGACCTTTTTCTTAAGAAAATTAGTTTTAGCTTTCAATTTCTTATTTTTCTCATACCATAAAACAAGATGTAACAAGATGTTATCATTTTGAGTTATCTGGATTTCATTTTTTACCTTTAGTATTTCGTGTTCCTACTTCAAATGCCTATTTAATACCTCCAATTCATATATTTCCTGCTTAAGAGTGTTTACAATTTGGGGTTATTCTGGAGGATCAAAATTAATTCCTTTATTTAAAATTAATTCCCGTTTTAAGGATGATTCAACAATTTTTCCTGTAGCTCTTCATTCCAGAGATTCTATGTAGTCATATATTTCTTGCTGGACAAAATCAATTTCCAGATTTTTCCTAGCTGGACTTGCAACTTGTGATGGAATTGTCAGCTCCTCTTCTTCTTCTAAATCGATGAATCTTGGAGATGATGAGACTATTCATGTATTGGTTTTTTAAGCCTTGCACTTCTTCTTATAGTTCATGGAAAATTTTCAATAGTACGGGGATGCTTTTTAACCTTTTCTTATTCTGTTTCTCCTTTTGATGTACTTCCCCTTTATTGCTGGCTATCTTTCTTCGAACATTTTTCTGCTTAAGAGTTTCCAACACACTTGCAAGAAGGGTTTCATCATTAGAATACTGATCTTGTTTTGTTTCTTCTGCAGGTGAGTTTTCCTTAGGGTTTGAAGGAAACTTTCTTCTACTCTTTCTTATTTTATTACTAGGTTCTTCTTGTTCGACTTCTTTGAAATGATTTATAATCAGAAAATATTCCCAGTTATCCCCTTTGCTTTTTAGATGGGCTTCAATTAAAATTTTCACTAACCCATGATGGTACAAGGAATTATCTATGGACTGTATTTTCCTCTGAATGTTTCCAACCATTTTTCTCAAACTATGAAGTAGGAAGTATGGTATGTTGATTTCATTGCCATCAAGAAAATTCATCATCAGGTGAGCATGGTAAAATAACATGTTTCCAAACCTACCTTCACAAGTTATGAATTTTTGAATAATTAATATAAAATTTCTCCATTTAGTATTCAATGTTGTGACTGGGATTCCCTTCTTAAAGACATAGATACCCATACCTAGTTTTTTAAGGAAACTTCCCATTCTTTCTCCTTAATGTTCTGATTCTTGAACCAACTTTCCCTGATTCTCGGTAATCTGGTAGCTTCTACTACAAATGACTCTGCCAGAACTAATTTAAGGTCTCCAATCTCGACTTCTATACTATGATATGCCCGAGCATATTATTTCGTAACTTCTCTCTCATTCCCATCAAAATTTTCAACAAATTCTAACCACTACGCTTCCTATAACTGTTGTTTCACCTGTGGGTATCCTTCAAGACATTTAGCCCCATTCGGTTATGAGTGTATAATGAATCACATGCTAAAGAAGTCTTAGTCCATACTTTCCCTTTTTGACTGGGTTATGGAAGGAAATTGGTTGTAGGGTAGGTCAAAGAGACAAAATTTGGGTAATAGGTGAGGCATTTTCAGAAATGGAACAAGGTCAAGTGGAATGGATATGATGCAAGGAATCGTGATGGTATGCGAAGGAAGTGGAATGATATACAAAAGGAAGGGAGTTAGTTTGAATGATAACAAGGTTTCATTTCAGATTCATATCCTTTTGAAAAGATATATATATTTTCATTAGAACTAAAGTCATGTCATAATGAGAGTAATAATTATACAAAATGGCGGTAGCAATGGTCATTCATATATTTAATTTCATAATTCAATGTTTTTCCATTTATTATATAACTAATATTTACATACCTTCTATCTTTCCTTACTGATTTTTGGATTTTTCATTTTGTAGGTTGTACTTCGGTTGCTTTAGCTGTGATCTTCCTTAACTTTTCTTTTGTCATGATCTTCATTTTCCCTAGTTGCAATATGTCAAGTCAGTTACGGAATTCCATGAGAGCTCCAGATTATTGAAAAATCTATAGCTGTCTTATTTTTCAAACGAGGAAGAAAAATAAATGGGACAAGAATAGGGAATTAAAAAGAAAATCTAAGCTACCAAGAATTCTTGGTTTTCAACCTAGATTTTTTATATAAACATGCCAACAATGTTGGTTTTCATGTTTATACAATTATCTCTCTCTCTCTCTC
>APFE031688331.1:26030-39874 GCA_000404065.3 Pinus taeda | reverse complement strand
GCTTCTAAAGATCAAGTGAAGAAAGGGCGACACAATCTCTATGTTCCTGAACAGGCTCACCACCTACAGGGATGAGATTGCAAGCGTAGGGTTCGTGACAACTGATGACGACATGGTGAGTCTAACACTCCTCGATCTTCCTAAGAGTTGGAATAGCTACTAGGACTCGGTTAATGGAAGAGAGAAACTACCATATTGGGAACGACTTTGGTCGAACCTAATGCAGGAGGAGATAAGGTGGAGCACCAGGGATGGATCTTCATCAAAACAAGATGATGAAGAAAATCTAGCTTTAGTGAGAAAGCTAAGAAAGGGAAAGGGAAATCCAAATCTTCTCATGGTGGGAAGAAGGTTGACAAGTTGAAGGTGTGATGCTTTCACTCTCATGAAGTGGGCCATTATGCTATGAATTGTCCACAGAAGAAATCCAAGAAGGGTTCCTCAAAGGGATTTGATGGTGATGCACTAGCTTCACAGTTTGAGATGGATTTCTCACTTATCACATGCATGATTTCATCCATGGTGGGATGTGTTTGGTACCTGGATAGTGGAGCTTCTTTCCACATGTCGGGCAAAAATAATATTTTCAATACTTGGAGGAGAAGGATCTCCAGACTGTGTCTCAGGTGAAGGTATAGTTGTGTTTCAGAGGGAGCATGGTGCTCCGCTCACCCTATCTGCTATCAAGTATGTACTAGGTTTGAAAAAGAATCTTGTGTTTGTTGCTATGCTAGAAGATAAATGCTATCATGTAGTCTTTAATAAAGGAAAAGTTTTCCTGAGGCATATCGGCACCGGACAGACCAAACGTATTGGGGTTCGAGTAAATAATCTCTACAAGCTGGAGGTAGAAGACTGTGCTGCACTGACTTCCAAAGTAGAGGTGGTGCAAAGCCAAGATGTTGGCGAGCTGTGGCATAGAATACTAGGCCACTTGCATCACAGGGCCTTGAAGATCATGCAGCAAATTTCTACCGACTTACCCAAGGGAAAACTGGAGCAAACAAATACATGCAAAGGATGCAACCAGGGTAAGTATGTGAAAGCTTCCTTTCAGGATCAGTATAGTAGAGCTGGAGCAATCCTGGAGCGAGTTCACTCAGATGTATGTGGACCATTCTCTACAGCCTCCACCACTAAGAAAAGGTACTATGTTATTTTTATTGATGATTTTTCATGTAGATGTTGGATCTACTTTATGCAAAAGAAGGATCAGACCTTCTTGAGGTTTTGTGAGTTTAAAGCCTTGGTAGGGAAAGAATCTGGAAAGAAAGTAAAAGCATTGCGTAGTGACAATGGTGGAGAGTATGTTTCCCAGCAGTTTAAAGACTTTTGTGCTGCAGAAGGAATTAAACGAGAACTGATGGCACCTCATAACCCACAACAGAATGGGGTGGCCGAAAGGAAGAACAGATCGAACGATGTTACATGACCAAGGCCTATCACTTCATTTGTGGGCCGAGGCATGCAATACAACAATGTACCTTCATAACAGAAGTTGTCCTATCTTGGGGATGAATACACCTATGGAGGCATTTTCAGGAAAGCGACAAAATGTGAGTCACTTCCGCATCTTTGGATCACCAGTTTTTTGTCATGTGACCAAAGATGCTCAGAAGAAGCTAGACCCAACAGCTGATTTGGGGATACTTGTGGGGTACACAGATATAACCCACAACTACCGTGTGTTTCTGCCTGCTAGTCAGAGGACTGTAGTGTGCAGGGATTTGAAGTTAGATGAGCAAATAGCCATTCGAGTGTCACTTGAGAGGGAGCTCAAGTTGCATGGTGATGAGGAACTTTTAGTTCCAAAGGAAAAGGAGCCTCCTGATGATGTGGATCAGCCACATGCAAAGGATCCAGTAGTGCAGACCACCACCCCTGGATAGTCTTCCAGAGATGGGCAGAAACACTCATAGGAAGCTGATAGACTGATGCTAGATGCGAGAGAGAATGTGGGGCAACCATCCTCTCAGCGCAGATAGAGGAGATCTCCTTAGAGATACACTGGCTACATGGCCCTGGTTGGGGAGTGTGTAGCCACTGAACCTTCTTCTTTTTAGGAGGAAGTGCAACAACCAGTCTGGGTTGATGCAATGGTAGAAGAGTATGATTATATCATATGGAACAGTGTGTGGGATGTTGTCCCCAGACTTGGGGACAAGTCAGTGGTTAGTTCCCGACGACTTTACAAGGTAAAGTAGGCAACTGATGGCAGTGTTGAGAAACACAAGGTAAGGTTTGTTGCCCAAGGTTTCTCATAGGTTAAGGGGATCGACTACGATGAGACCTTTGTTCCCATAGCAAGCTACTCATCTATTAGATTTATGCTAGCTCTATCAGATCAGATGGGTTGGAAGATCCATCAGATGGATGTGAAGATGTCTTGATTGAGGAAGAGGTATACATTGAGCAGCCTGAAGGATTTGAGGCCTTCGATCGCGAGTCACATGTCTGCCGACTTAAGCAAGCACTGTATGGGCTGAAGCAAGCACCCCGTGCTTGGTATACTAGGATCGACAATTATTTCACTGGGTTGGGCTTCACCAAGAGTGAAGCAGATGTGAACCTTTACCACATCATGGTAGAAGGTAAGCCATTGATTTTTGTACTTTATGTCGATGATCCGATTTTGACAGGTGATGACCAACTGATAAAGTCTTGCAAGGAGGACCTTGCAAGAGAGTTCGACATGAAGGACATGGGCCTCATGTACTACTTTCTAGGCATGGAAGTGTGGTAGAAAGATGGGGAAGTATTTGTGTCTCAAGGCAAGTATGCCAATGAGATACTCAGGCACTTTCACATGGAGAAGTGCAAGCCCATGCAGACTCCTCTAGCGAGGAACTAGAGGAAGGAGGATGCTACTTCAGGTGAGGTAGTAGCTGCTACTGTTTATCGGCAGCTGGTGGGTTCACTTATGTATTTGGTGAACACACAACCCGACTTATGCTTTGCGGTGAACCAACTAAGTCAAGCTATGGTTCAGCCTACCAAGCTGTTTTGGAAGGCAGTGAAGCATGTGTTGAGATATCTTAGAGGCACTACATAGTACAGAATATGGTAGAGACAGACAAAGGGAGTGAAGCTGTAGTTTCTTGGTATAATAGGAAATAGAGGTTCGTTGCACTTAGCTCAGGAAAGGCTGAACACATGGCTACCAGTCAGGCAGCATGTGAGACCATTTGGATGCAGAAGATTCTAGTGGGATTGTTTGGTCAGATGATGGATCCTATAGTGATATACTGTGATAATCATAGTTGCATAAAACTCTTTGAGAATCCAGTGTTTCATGACAGGTCCAAGCATATAGATATCCATTACCATCGTCTACAAGACTGTGTTGTCAAGAGGATCATGATGTTGCAGTATGTTGCGACCGAGGAGTAGGATGCAGATATTTTGACTAAGACATTGTCAAAATGCAAGTGTGAGTTCCATAGAGACAGGATCGGGGTTACTGATAATCCATTTCTTGTTGAGAGGGAGTGTTGAAAAGTGTGCAACAAGAAATGCTAAAAATAGCACTGCTATTAATAGCAGTTCAACCGTTGGTGATCTTAGGAACAATGGGTGAAAAGTGAAAGTGCTAAAAATAGCTTTTCCAAAAATAGCATTTCAGGATCCCTTCTTATTTTAGTCAGTCCCTGGAGTAAACATAGGAAGTAAAATTCGACTTTCATATCAACAGCAGTTTGGAATTTATTAATTAATTCATCTTGAGTTAATTAGTTAAGGAAAATCAAACTTGAAGTCTATGTGAGGACATGAAATCGTTTCTCCATTAATTAAGGAATTTAACCTTCAGTTAAAGAGATAAGGATGAGTTGTAATATTGAGTTGTAATTAGTTGACTTAGTTTAACTGAGTCAAGTCTAGTTAGATTATTTTAACAGTTTGTTAAATTAATGAGAGTTTAGTTAGTTAATGCTTGCATGCATGTAACTACTGTAATTCAGATAACTGAGTATTCACTCATGGATAACTCATGCATGTCAGTTCAGTTAGAGACCCGTTGAGATCAGATGGAGGGACAGTGTACTATTAGTTGCTAGGATATTCCTTTTTGAATATTCCTTGCATGTAGAAAGAATATTATTCCTTATGTATTGTGCCACTGGACTTGAGGTTACAGTGAGTGTGATGAGGCCAATTCACACGTGTGATATCATTGGATCCCAATCAAAACTACGCAAGGAAATAGGAGGCTTGGAGCGCTTGAGGAAGATATATTCTATGTCTATTGAGTTTGTGAGTTGTATTGTTTGATTGCAGAGAGAGTGGGATATCTTGAGAGCTAATTCTTTTTGTAACTTGAAAAATATTTCCAATTGTATGATAATATAGAGTTGGAGTTTTAGGTTGGTGCTTTCCCTAGTGATATATCTTCTGTGTTATGGTTTATTACTTTTCATTCTTAGTTATATCTGTTCATGCTTGATGTTGCTCATGTTCGATTAAGCTTTCGCTAAATTGTTTGTAGAAGTAGATCAAGTGTTTTGCTTTCGTACATTGCATTACCAGGTGATATACAGTGGGAATTTCTACAATCACAGATGGTGGCACGGTGTAGTTGGTAAAGTTAAATGCATAACTCTTCTCAGGAAAAGTCAATGGCAGTCATTTGAAGGCATACACAGGTGGCCCAACCATCTGACTAGCTGACAGAAGCATATTCTTAGTGCTCCAGGCAACTAAAACAAGGCGAGGGACTATAAACTACTCTACCCAGGAGCTGCATGATGTCAGGTTTGTGTGCAGTAGCGAAGTGTCAAAGGGTCTGTGAAAACGCGAGGGTAGATGTGTTGCCGTGTAGGTCGACTAGAAAGTGACCATTATAGTAATTATTCACAATGTGATGCTTGGTTTGACACCAAATGGAATGTGCGATAGGAATTTACGACAAAATCTATGGGCTAGATTCTTGAAAATATGCTGCCAAGCGAGCATTAATGGATTGAATGTGGGGAGAAAGGTCGAATTCAAATTCATAAATTACAAAGTGGTGTCCAACAAACAACACTTGAAACTTTGAGAACTGAGTTGTTGTGCGCCCAAACACTCATGAACCTAGACTTGTTCGATCTTTTGAAGGAAAATTCATTGTTTGAGCACTTACTTGAGCCGTTGAGAGAATTGTGGAATAGCATTATCGCAGAATCTGAGGAAGCCATGGATACCAGAGTAATGACCGTTGAGGAAGCCGCACATGCCATTACGGAGTAGAATTCCCAGAAAGTGTCAGGATAGTTTCAGAAATGCCTAAATCACCACGTACGCCGAGACCTAAGAAAGATAAGTAGGCTATGGTACCAGTGTGCATGTCCCCTAGGAATCCATTAAGGACTAGGCTTACCAAGGAAGAAAATGGGAAGGCGATCAATTTGGAGGTTGATGAGGAGGAAGAGTTTGAAGAAATCCTGGTAGAGGAGGAGGAGGATGTAGAAATGGAGGTGGAAACCCAGGGTGCTCGACATAAGGAAACAATTTTGAAGGCGCGCTTATAGATGTGGATTGATGAGGCTTATATCATTATAGCCTCTATAGAACAAAATCTTGTGCAGATGCAAGAAATAGAAGAACAAACTCAGGGAGGCAGTTTAGCTACAACAGTCTCAGAACAACACGTCCAGGAAGTGTAGCAGGCAACCCCTCAGTGTGCTACTAATCTTGCAGTGACCCAAGTAGAGTTGGTAGGTCTTCGTGCAAAGATCTCCACACTGACAGAGTGACTCGAGGGCGAGTCATGATGTTTGTGTTGGCGGCCTATTGGGTGCGAGATCCCCCAAGGGAAGTTTTCAGGTTTAGAGCCCAGATTTTGGTCAAAAGTTGTAACCTCGATGTAAAGACTCCACATTTTGTGGGCACGGAGCACATAGTTTGTAAAGGAGTCATAAGGTTGTTTGCCCTCACTGTTTTAATGTAATTTCAGCTGTAGATATCTACCAATGGTCTGCAGACCATGGGATTGTATAAATAGAGTAAAGCTCTAAGTAGATAAATAGATCATGGAGTAATAATGATAAGGATGAAGAGTTGAATCATATCTAAAGTGTAAAGTTTAGTTTTTCATTGTAGAGTAGGAGAAGGCTCTGCAGCTGAGTGCGCAGAGGCATAGTAGTCCGCAGCTAAGTGCGCATGCCGAGTCAAGTTTGTAATAGTTAGAGCATTAAAAAAGAGAAGTTTCTTATCCATCTTGTGTATTTATTTCCTATTTTATGCATCTATTACATTGAATATACATTGCACTTTTAATGCTTATATGATGTACGAATATGTATGAATGTGTTGATTAAATGAAAGAAAGGTATAATATCTATTTACATGAAGTCAACTAAGATCTTTAAGAAGATAAGTAGGATACACAGTGTAGATTGGGAAAATAGTGCAGTTCACTACCATAGTAGCGTGAAAACATCTCAGCCCCTGATTAGGGTTGTGCGAAAGTCTATTATAATAGATCGCGAGGGTATTGAAGGTTAGAATAGTGTGTGAAGTAACCTGCATGAAGATAGACACAGTTGGACTAAATCGACACCTTAGAATCCCCCCATACTGCTTCGGGTGAAACTTCAGTCCATGCCCTGCAGGCTAATGCTGAAATGGCCAGTAGTGTAGGGATTTGTTTGGCTAAATAACTCTGAACCTGGGTCAAGCCCCATCAAGCCACAAGAAAGTAGAGAGATGGTGTGTATGTTTCTGGTTTAGATAGAGATACAAAGAAGTATAGATTGAGAAAATGGGGGGAAGAATGAGAGAGAAGGAGAGAGGGAGGGAGACATTGATAGAATTGGAGGGCAAAGGGAGAGAGAGAGAGAGAGAGAGAGAGAGAGAGAGAGAGAGAGGTGGGAGAGAAAGGGAGATAGAGGAAGGAAGAGATTGAGGATGTGAGAGAGAGAAGGAGAAAGGGAGGAAGAGAGAGAGGGAGGTAAGAATAAAGACACAAAGAGAGAAAGGTGGACAGAGAGAGAGGGAGTGATAAGGGAGATGGCAAGAGAGGGAGGGAAGAGAGCAGGAGGGAAGAGAGATGGAAGGGGGGAGATAGGGGGAGAAGGGGAATAGGGAGGGAGAGATAGATAGATAAGGAGAAAGAGTGTGTATATTTTCAAGGTGATATAAAGATAAAAAAGAAAGGCAAATGGATATAGAGATATAGATGGAAGGTGAAGAGCGAGAAGAAGAGAGAGATAGATAGATATGGAGGGAGAGAACATGTGTGTTTGGAGGGAGGTGAGATATCGAAACAAAGAAGTAGAGATTTATGAATGAAGTCTTGGAATTCCTTAATGACTATGCAAGAAAAGCTTGTTGACATATTCTTCATCCCAAAAGGAATTATGGTGTACTGAAAACATCCCCATTCAGTCACGAAGGTCATCTTGCTTCTATCCTCAGGCATGATTTTCATTTGATGGTACCAAGAGAAGCCATCAGTGAAAGAGTATGCTTCTTTTCCACCTACATTATCCAGGACCTCCTTAGTGAATGGGGTCAAGAAAGGATCATGCACACAAAGGTCATTCAATTTTCGGAAATCCACATATCCTTATTTCTTCTTTCTGTTTCTTTTCCTAAACCACAATTAGGATTCTCCAATCAGATTCTTCCACTAGTTCAATAATTCCTGCCATGAGCATCTTATCTAACTCAACGTGGACCTTTTCCTTATACTTCAGATTAGGGCAGTAAGGTCTTTGTTTTACAGGTTTCGCATCCAGTTTCAGGGTGATCTTCATGACACCCAAGTCTCCTATTATTCCCTTCAGATCAGAAAACTTTGTGGGGAACAAATATTGATATTCAGGAAGGAGCTCAGCAACCTTGTCAACTATCGCATCGTCCCAATAATCCACAATCTTTGCAAATTTTAGCTCTGCCTTTGTGCCAATGTTGACCTGCCTATTTTTCAGCGGTGCAGTTATGTTTGGATCCTCTATCTATGGACCTTCAACCTAGTGGTGACCCTTAGTTTTCAAAATATTAATCTTTCTGGGATACTCATGTTCTTCTTCACTGGTCACATTATAGCATTCCAGTGCATGGTTCAGTTGGGTAGTCCAATCAGGTTGTTTCAGGTCCAAAGGATCTTGTGGTATCGTAAAGATCACTGCTTTAACCTCCTATGGCGCCGTGTCAAAATAGTCAAACCCATCCTCAAAGTTGAGCATCATTATAAACCCATAGCGCAAGATGTCCCATTCTTCAATGCCATGGCAGAGCTCTATTTCCATGTACCAATTCATTGATATGACAAAACAGATGCACCATTCAGGCTGGGTCTCTACTCCATAAGCCTTAGTCCATTTGGCCAGGTGATCACGCAGATCATCCCTTCCATCATACTTGTTTGTCATCCCCATTTTTTGCTATCCAAAACATATTCTCATCATCCTCCTATAGTCGTGCCAATCATCGAAATTATCCTTATGCGTGCCCCACCATCCTGCGAGCATAACGCATAGTGCCCGATCCAAGGCCTAGAAGTAATACTTCTCTGACACTTCTCTCTCAAATGCATCCAAAAAGCGATCACCATCAGTTCACCTGTCATAAGTGAGGCAGATTCCTTACTTCTAATGACATGCAACATAATGACTTGGTCATCATATTACAATGCATCGTAGATACTTAATGAAATCGGTTCTGCCAGTGCTCTAATTCTTCGTCTGAATCTGATGTGCAGGAGTTGTTGTGGTCCCATGTGATACACCCATCTGCTGTCAGATTTATCTAACCCTGGTCTCGCGTCGTTATCAAGTAAATCTTCTCCAAATCGTCATCACTTTCATAATCACTGACTAGTTCTGTATAACGCGATCCTTCTGCAGGATCCAGCGGAACGACTACGCTAAGCAACTTCTTTTCAAATATCATCTTTTGCTTCTTCAGGTTGATTACCCCATTCATGTCAGTGGCCTAATCGATTCCTAGGAATGCAAGATAGGGATTGCTATCATCCACAATCTCTATTACCTCAAAATCTGTCAGTGCGCTTGCGCCTTCGATGTCAACTGTCACCCATGCAGCCTCCCCATCGGGATAATTTTCTATTTATTCGCCATCCTTAACTGGATAGGAGACCACTGGAGTGCAGGTCTCCCCATTCTTCCCATGTTTTCTTTGGCAAAACTTTCGCATTGGACCCCAGATCTAAGGTAACTTGGTCAATTTCATATTCTCCTATCTGCACGGTAAGCCTCACCTCATGCCCAGTCCTTGCCTTATGCTTACCAAGCTTTTTGACTATGTGCGGTTCACCAGTAGTGTCATCCTTGCGAGCACTCTGATTGAACATTTTCGGTAGGCCCTTCATAGACTCACTATCTTGGAGAAATTTCATGCAGGTCTCCAAGAACATGGTAATCATGGAAGGGTCCATTTCTTCAACTGGTTTCTCCTAACTTCCTGAGGTATAGGCCTCATTGAATCTTTCTTTGCTTCCATAAATGTTGCTTTCACATGCTCCAAATCAAACCCAGTCTCCTTTTTTGGTGTTATGCGGACCCATTTACCTTTTGCAAGTTGCTTCCCTTATATTGATATATATTGGGGAAAAAATAGCATAATAAGGATTTTTATATCGATATGTATAAAAAATGGACCTCGAAATTAATCAAAAAATATAAAAGGATATAAAAATTGTTAACAAAAAAATGGATACCTACAATATCACAGGGTCTGCGACAATGTGAGGGTAGATGCACTGCCATGTGGATCGGCTGGAAAGTGACCATTACAGTCATTATTCACGATGTGATGCTTGGTTTGAGAGGAAATGGAGTATGCGATAGGCATTTAAGGCGAAATATATGGGCTAGATTCTTGAAAATCTGTTGCCAAGCGAGCATTAATGGATTGAATGTGGGGAGAATGGTCGAATTCAAATTCATAAATTACAAAGGGGTGTCCAACAAACAACACTTGGAAGTTTCAGAACTGAGTTGTTGCGTGCCCAAACACTCATGAACCTAGACTTGTTTGATCTTTTGAAGGCAAAGTCATTGTTTGAGCACTTACCTGAGTCGTTGAGAGAATTGTGGAATAGCACTATGGCAAAATTTGAGGAAGCCATGGATACCAGAGCAATGACTGTTGAGCCCATAGGTCATTATGGAGTAGAAGTCCTAGAAAATGTCGAGATAGTTGTAGAAATGCCTAAATCACCTCGTACACCAAGACCCAAGAAAGACGAGCAGGCTATGGTATCAGTGCGCACGTCCCCTAGGAATCCTTTAAGGACTAGGCTTACCATGGAAGAAAAGGGGAAGGCGATCAATTTGGAGGTTGATGAGGAGGAAGAATTTGAAGAAACCCTGGTAGAGGAGGAGGAGGATGTAGAAATGGAGGTGGAAACCCAGGGTGCAGACTCTTTGACTAAGTTGCCCGCATATGTTCCTTCGCAGAAGGGAAAAGCAAGGGTGCCCAAAGACATAGGTGAGAGCAAAAGCTCTCTGTAGACTCTGCTGCTCCCTGACGAAATCATTTTTTAAGGAGCGCACTTGGGGTGAGTGCTTGTACTAAAATTTGAAGACTGGGATCTCACAGACCACTTGAAGTTCCCAGATTTGGTAACCACACAGCTGATGTGCTAGAAGAAGATGCGCTGATGGGAGTTATAGAGTTGGAGCTGCATAAGTGGCTAAGAGGTGTATAAAAGGCAAGACTGTTAAACCTGCTCTGCGTGCTGCATTACTATCGCACCCCAGTGACTATTTTTTTCATCAGACAGTTGCTCTGCCTGGTGTATGGTGGGTGCTTGTGGCTGGATGAGCCTATCCCCATCACGAACCACTTAATTCACAGAATTACTCGACTCCCTTGCAAAGTGGAGGAACCAGTGAACATCTCGGAGGGTAAAAGTGATGATTTGGCCATCGCAGAGGCCATGAAGAAGAACTTCAAGTTGGAGAAGAACAAGAGATGATACATGATTTCCTACACCAACAACGCTATGGTCAAAGTCACGATGAAAATATTGGCCAGAACGGTTATGCAGAAGTGTCATGCAGATGAGGTGCCCATGCCGATGGTTGCACTTGTCGGGCAATGTGCAAAAGGCGTCCAGTTTAACCAAGCAGACTACTTGTGCAGAGAGTTTCTTGAGAACTGCTGCAAGGCAGAGGAGCAACGGAAGACTCTTCAGTATGCATGGTTTCTATTGTCCATCATGATGGTGGCATGGTAATTGCTCGAGGACATCCAGTTCCTGATGATTGCACAAGACTTTCTGGAGGTAGCAAAGTATGCTTCCCCATGGGAAACTAGAGATGCGTAGAGAATCAGGGATAGTAGGATATTCTAGGTGCTCATGGAGATGAACATCAGAATGGGGATTAATCACAAGCCACAGTTATCACCCATGGTCTATAACAATCTACAAAGCTTCACGGAGTTCGAGGGAGATTTCCACCACGTGTACATCAGGTTGAGGAAGGACCCCATGAAGACTTGGCATGAGCTCCTCTATCTGACAATAGACGATGTCATATTTGTCGTCCTTGATTCGTGGCCACCGGAGTGGTGTGCTCTAGCCAGCTCCATGGTGGAAATGGAGAAGTCTGTTGTGCATAGGAAAAAGGATGAGGCGAAATTGCAGATGGGACAGTTGGTAGAGAAGCGTAGGAACAAAGTGGCAACAGTGAAGGCCCAAGCAGCATGAGATGTTGCGAACGAGGCAGAAGAACAACAAAAGGAAACTGAGAAAGAGAGCGAGGGAGACAAGTCGCCTTCACCCAAACATGAAATAGATATATAGCAAGAAGGCGCGAACCCATAGATGTCATCCACACAGCTAAAACGACAATGCCTAAGGGAGCAGGTAGGGCTGCAAAAGAAGTCAAAGGCTTCCAAGACTTCTTTCAACCCAATCACCCTCATTAAGGGGGAATCGCATGACATTGCGGAGACGGTGAGGGACGTCACTGTAGAGACCCTCCAATAGTTTGTGGAGGAACACTAGATGGTGTTAGGGTCTCTTCGAGCATAGATACAGGAGTTCGAGGTGCGCACTCCACAAGCTAGCACTATGTCAACCAACCTCATAATAGGCACGTCTGCGAATGAGGAAATGTTGTGCACATGAATGACCAAAATATAATGCTACCAGAGGGAGCACTCATTACAGAAAATGAGGTCGAGAGGCCTATGGTCAGCAGGTTGAAAAGAATCAGGCTAAATATGGTTGCACTCCCTCGGGAGACACTCTAGGTTTTGTAGGACAGAGTTATAGCAGAACTGCGAGCCAGGGAGGGTCATGCGCTCCAAGTCCTTAGCGAGTAGCACATTAATATTGAACAATTGATCTTGAAGCATGATGAGGTAGTGGTGTAGAATAGACAATTTGTACAGGTGGTCGAGGAAGGTTGCTAGATGGTCTTGGAGATGGCCATCCAAGTAGAAGAACCAGTGGAGGCATGCGTTCGGAAGATAGCAACAAGAATGTGCAAGGTAAAGGAGGAGATGGCCAGGGTTCAACTCGAATTGAACCTCTAAATAGTCGAATTGCAATTGAAGGCACAGTCTTCAATTCCACTAGAGGTTAAGGGTCAACGCGCCAAAACGATTACAATAGTAATATTGAAGGTCAACAGTGCAGTGAAACACTACACAAATTTGTTCAAGGAGCCGTTCGAGGTTCTCACTACTCTATAGGAGGACCCGAACATATAACACCTAGAAATAGAGGCGCCTAAGCTACAACAAAAGTACGATGAAGTAAAAGGGACCACGCAGACAGTTGCCTTACACAAAGGCTTGCGTAGATGCAACAGGCGAAAGTGCTCAAGGACCAGGTGAATGTTGCTCGACATAAGGAAACAATTTTGAAGGCGTGCTTATAGTCGTGCATTGATGAGGTGTATATCATTATAGCCTCTATTGAAGAAAAGCTCGCGTAGATGCAAGAAACACAAGAACAGGCTCAGGGAGGCAGTTTGGCTACAACGGTCTCAGAACAGCACATCCAGGAAGTGGAGTAGGAAACCACTCAGTGGGTTGTTGATCTTGCACTGATCCAAGTAGAGTTGGGAGGTATTCACGCAAAGATTTCCGCGCCGATAGAGTGACTCGAGGGTGAGTCGCGCTATTTTTGTTAGGCGCCTGTTGGGTGCGAGATCCCCCGAGAGAAGTTTTGGGCCTTAGAGCCCAGATTTTGGTCAAAAGTTGTAACCCTAATGTAAAGACTCCGCATTTTGTGGGCACGAAGCGCGTAGTTTGTAAAGATAACATAGGGTTGTCCGCCCTCAATTTTGTAATGTAATGTCGGTTGTAGATATCTACCCATGGTCCGTGGACCATGGGATTGTATAAATAGAGTAAGGCTCCGAGTAGATCAATATAACATGGAGTAATAATGATAAGGATGAAGAGTTGAATCATATCTAAAGTGTAAAGTTTAGTTTTGGGTTGTAGAGTAGGAGAAGACTCTGCAGCTGAGTGCGCAGAGGCCTAGTAGTCCGCAGCTGAGTGTACGGACCCCTCGAGCTAAGTGCTCAGGGCGAGTCGAGTCTATAATAGTTGGAGCATTAATAAAATAGGTGTTGCATGTGAAATCACTTCTAATTATAAAATAGGTGTTGCATGTGAAATCACTTCTAAAAGTTGGGATTATCTATATGATTATTGCATGTTAATGGCCGCATGACTTTTTTGATAATTTACATAAAATATCATTTCAATATAAGATTGATATTCATAAGAATTATATTCACAAAGATTTTTTCTGGAAAGGGGTTAAAGGTACCACTGACATAAGTAACATTTAATTGTAACATAAATTATGTTGGGAAAGTAATTTTGAAATTGTATATATTTTATATATTATAGAGTAGGTTGACCTATTAATT
>APFE031688331.1:4991-25797 GCA_000404065.3 Pinus taeda | reverse complement strand
TTAAATTATAATATATAATTTATTTGTTAAATAAATAAGATGCCATTAATATTAATAAGATTTTAAAATAATCTAAATCTCTAAATGTGTGGACGAGAGTGTAAATCAGATTATCCATCAAGTGGGTATGAAGAGGTGGAAATGGAGGTAAGAGAGTGAGTGTGAAGCCGCGAATGAGGAGAGGAAAAGGCATGAGTGACGTACGTATACATGGATGGATGGTAGACGTGGAATATTAAAATAATAATTACATGTCCAGCCAATGTGCTTTACGTAGGGAACCAATTAAACACGTGAAATATTAAAATAATTGTGCTTTACGTACGGAACCAATTAAACGCGTGGAATATTAAAATATAATTACATGTCCAGCCAATGTGCTTAGTGTACAGAACCAATTAAAGACGTGGAATATTAAAATAAATACATGTCCAGCCAATGTGCACGTTGCGTTGGGTTGTTGGCTAGTGGTTTTGAATGCTATGTGTCAATATGAAGCGGTTTTCAACTATGACGTCCTCCCTCCCCTCCTCCTCTTGTCAAATTTGGAGTTTCTCGACAGTGAATATGCGGCGGTTTTCAAATATGACGTCCTTCCTCCTCTTGTCAAATTTGGAGTTTCTCGACAGAGATCGCTTAAGGTCTGCTCATCTAAGCTAAAGGAAATCGTTATTGTTTTATAGTCAATTTGATAGGAAGGTAAGAGTATTTAATTTGATATTTGATCATTAGGGAGTTGTAAATCATTGATTATAAAGATAATAAAGATGTATTTTTGGGAATTTGAATTTAAAATTATATCTCTCGGAATTTGAATTTACAACTATAACTTTTTATTAAGAAAGATACAGTGAAACTCATGCACCTCTTGGAATTTGGAACTATTATTAGAAACACTATCTTGGTCACATTTATTCTCTTGGAGTAAAGAGTAAAAATGGATAGTTGCACAAACTGCTAACATTTATTTATTCTAAACCTTAAATGTTGCCATTCTGTCTGAAAGTTTTGTTGTTGAATTATTGAAGAGCAACGCTCTTGAGAACCACTGTTTCAATGGTGAGGCCGGCGCGAATCCAAATAGAACTCCCATTTCTAATCCCTCTCCGCTGGTTAAACATATGTTTTGTAGAAATGCCTTCCTCCTCTGATCCAATATGAAGTGGACGCACGCACTAGACATGTTTCCGTACTCGCTCATAACGTGCCTGGTTTTGGGTAAGACATCTTGGATTCTAGAGCTTGGCGTGAGACACAGAAACTTTAGTGACTACACGTCTTCTTCGTATAATTGAAAAAATAATTAGTTAAAACTAAGTTTTTTTCCTATACAACACATTTATTTTGAGCATGGTTTCCAAACAAATAAAAATGCATTTCTCAGAAATTAAATATGTTTTTGTCCAGAATGGACCCATTTACAAAAGTCAGTCTCAAGTTTCTAAGAGCTATAATGGTTTAGGATATTAGCATGAATCTTTGAAAGTATATTTTCCATAAATTTTTGTGTATTAAGTCACTGTGTTCAAATGTGGTTTCCGAATAGATGGAAACTAATTTTCACAAATTGAAATATTTGTTTGTTGATAACATCATCATCTACAAAAGTCTCTCTCAGTTTTTTTACCGCTCTCATGGGTTGAGATATTCAAAGGGATCACTGGACCCTATTTTTCAGTATTTCATGTGGAAAAAGCTTATGGGTAGTTAGTGACTTGGATGTCACCTCATCAAATAAGACTTGGTATCAAATTTGAATTGTTGTTCCTTATCACCAACAACCTCAAAGATGGTGCCAAGAATATTCATTAGTTTCGAATGTCCTATATTTTAGTCATATTTTTGTGACACAGTTTTTAGATATTTGTAATAAATATTGATATTTTTTTATCAAGATATTTTGTGGAGAATTTGTATCAATACTTCATCAATTGAAGTAATAGGTGTTGCGACCTGTTTGAAGAAAAAGACTTGTATTGTAAAGCAGCTCACAGAGCCACCATTGATAAGATTTTTAGTAATACAATGCAATCATCACAGGATCCTTGCGCCATTTTTATTGGTGAAGTGCATCTTTCTTTGTCAATTTGTTTTCCTTTTATTCTGATATATGATTCTAAAATTTGAATTGTTCTAAGAAGATAAAGAACATAATTTGTTTGAATGTACACTCTGTCTCTATCTTAAGAAAAATTTTTATGTTTTCCCTTGAAGATTAAAATAAGAGTTCTTAACTGCTATGTTTTTAATTAGATCTCTAAATCTTTTCCTCTCATTCACACCATATATCATAAAGGATCGAGGGAATTTGCGTAACCTTCCATGTAAATTTAGCATGTAAACTGTGTATTTGATCACCACAAACCTGTGACTCCATTTTCCCAATGGCTTTTCTTCCCAGTTTCAACCCAACAACATAAAAAACCCAAATGTGAACTTAATATATAGCCTAACACCTTCAGTCAAACAAAGCTAAATCATAAAGAAAGATTCCCCTCTGAAACGCGAAGGGCTAGATTCCCAGTTCCCAAAGTGGTTCTGTGATTTTCTCTGCAATCTCAAAAATTATAGAGTACTAATAAGATGTAGATTGGGTTTTGCCTCCACCTGATGCCCTGTGAAACTCGTAGGGCTAGATTCCGAGTTTCCAAAGTGGTTCTGTCGTTACCTCTGTGATTTTTCCCGCAACCTCAAAGATTACGGGGTACTAATAGGATCCAAATTGGGTTTTGCCTCCACCTGATTAGATTAAGAGGAAAGAACGTAAAAAGTTATGTGCTACAAGAAAGTACAATCCAAAATATTATTTAACATCCATTCATCTTTTCGTATATACATTCCAAAATTCATTCATATTTTAAATTAATAAAGTAGGTTGATTTATTAATTTGAAATTATATTAAAAATAAAATTAAAAAGCACATTATTTTTTTAACCATTAAACCTATTTAAATTATAATATATAATTTATTTGTTAAATAAATGTGATGACACTAAAATTCATAAATTTATTTGTTAAATAAACATGATGACACTAAAATTAAAAAGTTTTTAAAAATAATCTAAATATCTAAAATTTTAAATCCATCAAATGTGTGGAAGAATGGGTTTTGAATATTCAGATTATCCATCAAGTGTCGGTGTCAAGAGGTGGAAATCGAGGTAAGAGAGCGAGTGTGAAGCCGCGAATGAAGAGAGGAAAAGCGGTAAAGTCGTCAGTGGCATACGTACGGAACCACGTGGAATATTAAAATAATAATTACATGTCCAGCCAATGTGCTTAGTGTGGAGTTTACGTAGGGAACCAATTAAAGAAGTGGAATATTAAAATAATTACATGTCCAACCAATGTGCTTAGCATTAGTCTTTGAAACAAATTATTCCCGAGAGGGGAGGTATTGGGTTGGGTTGTTCGCTAGTGGTTTTGAATGCGATGTTCGCTATAAATTTTATTAATTAAAAATAGAAAAATTTTACATAACATTTAGAACTATAGCAAATATGCGAGTGCGTTCACAATATTCTTTTACATCTACTCATTTTTTTTATTTTGGGTAGTTATGAATTTTATTACTAAAAACAAAAAAAATTGCAACTATAGCAAACAGAAGACTGTAAAAAGTTATGCTGGTATGCTCAGAATAATTTTTTACACTCACTCATCTTTTATTTTGGGTAGTTATCAAATTTCCGTAAATTGGTGGAAGGAAAATAGATTTATATAAATAAACCTACTGAGTATTTTTAATATTCTACTGAGGGATCCAAAGTATGGAAGGGAGAATATGAAATATGTGCAAAAGCTTTGAAATAAATAAACCTACTGAGTATTTTTAATATTCCACCGAGGGATTCAAAGTATGGAAGGGAGAATATGAAATATGTGCAAAAGCTTTGGGATATTCATAATTATTAATAAAGGGGGGCTTATGTCACCAAAAGCAGAGACTAAAGGTAGTGTGTGATTCAAAGTTGGTGTTAGTATACTTATTATAAAACATATTCATTAATATTATAAAAGGATTATGAATATTATGATTATAGAAACAAAGACTAAAGGTAGTGTGGGATTCAAAGCTGGTGTTAATATGTTTATTTTCAAACATATTCATTAATATTATAAAATGAATATGAATATTATGATTATAGGGATTCAAAGTATGGAAGTAGGCCACCAAGAAACACTTCCATCTTTATGATTGTGAGTTGTAGGCTTCCTTGTTGCCATAATTTTGCTTTCCATTTTTCTTTCCAACCTGAATGCCTTCTCCAATGAATATGGTTCCCAAAGGAGAACCTCATCTTAGATGTTATTTTTTAAAGTCCCTATGAACACGTCAATTCTATGCTCCTTTGGAATATCTTTTACCCTTATATTCAATTTTTGGAAGTCCTCAATGTGCTCCATCGTTGAACCCTTTTGTTTGAGATTTATCAGTTGGCTAAAAAAAGTGTTGCTTTTCGTATCCTCATAATGTGCTATCATTTGATCCGTAAAAATAGCCCAAGTGACAATTTGTTTACAAGAGAAAAGCCATCGATACCATACAAACTGACTTGGTTACAAATATAAAGTTCCAATGCATACCTTTTATGTGTTTTGCACATTATGGAGATCAAACAATTGCTCCATCTGTAGTATCCATGTTGCAGGATCCTTGCCATCAAACTTACGCATATCGATATTTGGAACAAGGTGGTTCTTCATTCCAATGTTAGAGTCTATGAAATCATGATTAACATTTATTTTGTTCTCTTCATGAGTTTCCTTTACCATCCTTTTGTCATTATTAAGCATTTCTTGTAGAAACTTTGTCAAATTTGTCTTCAAATATTCCATTCCTTTCTTTAAATCATCCATCTTAACTTCCACACCATCCATCTAAGCTTCCACATCGTCCATCTTAGTTTCCATGCCATCCATATTAGCTTCCATCTTAGCTTCCACATCATCCGTCTTAGCCTCTACGTCTTTCTTTAAAACATCCATCTTAGCTTCCATGCCATACATCTTAGCTTCTACATCTTTCTTTAAACCATCCATCTTAGATTTTCTTACTTTTTGTGCTAGTGAAATTTGTTACACGTGGTCTCATAATTTTCATATATAATGTTTCATTTCTTCCTCTTCTTCATGAGCCATGCTAGAGTTTTTAGGTTTCTTACTAGGTGTTTCCATTTTCTTTCTTCGAGGCATCAATTACCAATAATAAGGTTTCACTATGCCCTTTGAATTCCTTCAAACTAATTTTTCAATCAAAGCTTATGCAAAAATTTTTAAAAAATTGCACACCTTTTTTCACTTTGTAGGATCTCGATATTGAATCTGATGTATCTATGTAATTTTGGGTCTCTAAGGTCTGAAATTACTTCTTGTGCTATCCCTCTCAGTAATCTTTCTAACCCCACAAGTATGATTAAGATTGGATTCTCCAATCAAGATTTATGCCAAATCTCCCATGATGAGCTAAGTATATACTGGTTCAGTAGAGAGAACTTGTATGATGTGTTGTGGGTCACTATTTCAACCTTAGGTTCTGAAAATTATACCCAAAATAGCTACAATCTGTCCTTTTTCTGTAACTTCATACGAAAATTCAATATGATGCTCAGAGCGAAAGTTATGACGGTTTTACCAAGGTTACCTATTTGGAATGTAATTCGGGGTCTGCAAAAACCCTAATTCCTCTGATTATATCTTCGAAGATATAGTGAGACAAGATCTTAAAGTTGGGCTTGAGGCTTAGCAAGATTTCATCTCAAATGGTTTTTTTTTTTTAGCTTTTGAAACGTTGCAGAAAAAATTTGTAACGAAAATTTGATGATGACTTGTTTGGAGCACTAAAAGCCTAGAATCCAAAGCTTTGATACCAGATGTTATGAAATCAACTCACAAAAAGATAGAAAAGATAGTTGAACACCTTAGAAATAAGCCTCTTTGAGGGGGAAACCTCCTTTACATTGCACAAATGAAAAATTCTTGGATGATTCAAATGACAAAACCTCCATTCTATATATAGGAGTCTAAGGGGTCACAACATAACCAAAGTCGACCTAACAATAATAATATAAGAGCACAGAAATTAACAATAGTGGGATTCTATGGGGCACACTAATAACAATATGGGGAAATTAGGGGCACAACAATAATAATAAGGGATACAAAGACAATAGTAATGGGGGAATCATTAGTATTATAGGGACCTAACATAGAGAGAGAGATATGGGGGATGAGAAAGGGAGGTAGGAGAGAAAGGGAGAGAGAGGACTTTAGAGAGAGGAGGAGAGAGGGGGGAGAGAGGGGGTAGAGAGAGGAGGAGAGAGGGAGGGACAAAGAGTTTGAGTTGGAAGGGGAGTGGGCGAGAGAAGAAGAAAGATATAGAGAGAGAAAAGTAGAGAGAGAGAGAGAGATGGAGTGACATGAGAGAGATGGAGAGAGTGTGTATATGTTTCTATTTGAGATAGAGAGATAAAGCATGAGAGATAGAGGGAGAAATAAATATTGATGGAGGGGGAGAGAAGGAAGACCATTTATTGCACTATATGCATTGATTTTAGTGTAGATGGTGATTTCTAATTCTATAATATTGCTTGCACTAGGTGACTTGATTTTAGTGTAGATGTTGATTTCTAATGATATGTTATTTCTTTCACTTGATGCATTAATTTCAGTGTAGATGTTCATTTATAGTCATATTTGATTGCTTGTACTAGATGCATTGATTTCAGTCTAGATGCTTTCTAATTCTATATGATTGCTCGCACTAGATGCATTGATTTTAGTGTAGATGTTGATTTATTTGATTGCTTGCACTAGATGCATTGATTTCATTGAAGATGTGTATTTCTAATTATATGTGATTTCTTTCAATAGATGCATTTATTTTAAGGTAGATGTTGATTTATAGAGCTATTTTATTACTTGCATTAGATGCATTGCTAATCCTATTTGATATCTTGCATTAGATTCATTGATTTCATTGTAGAATTTTTCTTCTAATCATATCTGATTGCTTACATTGAATGGATTTATTTCAGTGCATATGCTTATTATTAATTTGATGTAATTGGATGTATGATGGTATATTAAGTTTATAGTGATTGGATTAACAATGTGCATTGATTTCAGTGTAAGTACAAAAACAATCTTGACTTGAATGTGCATTGATTTGTGTGTTATAGTTATTCAACCTATTAATATTGGAGAGAAGATATGATGTTTACTAGAATAGTTTGAATTAAATATTTGAATGGTTTACGATTTCAACTACCCCTTTCATATAATCGATATGAAAAGATATCTAAATTAATAGTGGTGACAATAAGAATAGTAGAGGAAAATAGTTTGAGATTGACGGAAATGAAGACCATTGATCACAATGAAGACTATAGTTATCAAAAACGGATAATTTTACTTGATAAGAGGAAGTCTATTCTTAATATCCAACTCACCGTTTATAGTGTTTTCTTGATCCACATAATATTTACAATAAATTTCCCCAAATTAAACAAGGTACGACTATAAGGAGCACTATATGGATGACCTTTTATTTTCAAGAGTGGTACTTATGTTGGGCCACTTTTCTTGAACGAAAGTTGGGGAGGGAGGATCAAATGCAGGGTGAGCCCAATTTAGAAAGGAAAAGTGAGAAACACTTACATCGTTTTCATTTTCTTTTCTTTAAAATTGATGGAGATTAAAAAAAAACAGTGAACAATGAATCCCATTGTGGGATGAATTATTTCCCAAAATTTCTAACCAATGACAATTTCAATTAATCATCTATCTCTATTTTTTTCAGTCTGGTAAATGGTTGAGAAATGACTTTTAATAGAATCCATTAATTAAAATATCATTTCAATTTTTAAAAGCTCAAGATTTCAAAGTTAAAGAATCTGGGGATTTCAATATTCCAATCTAAAATTTACCTGAGAATCCCTAAAGCAACAGGTATGACGAATTTCAATATTGATTCACCCAAAAATTAGGAGGTTGATTTTTACTTCTTGCACTGGAGTACTGAAAATTGCAATAGTACTTTTAAATTATAATCAATCAACTTAATATCTCAAAAATATTACAGCCACTAAATATTACGATAATATCTGAAAAAGTAAGCAGTGCAGATTTCGGAATCTGTCACTTGTAATGTGATAATAAAAGAAAGTTACTCTCTAAATTTGAGAAGTGACGCTACGCGAATATTGATTAAGTATTGCAGATTTCAGAATAATATTTCTTCGCATGAAAACAGGACAGGTTGGTTTTTGTAATAAGAATAAAATTTCTTCGCATGAAAACAGGTTGGTTTTTGTAACAAGAATAATATTTCTTCGATCACATGATTGATTCATGGATCGCGCCTGAATGAAGAAACTGAAACTGAAACTTACATATTCGCTTGAACTTATCCTTGAGCTCTGTGTTATGCTCGTTACCGGTGATTCGAAAGTAGAAATCTGGATATGTGCTCTGATCCACAGCATTGGGTGGATTGGCAGTGCCGATAGCAAGGATCGAAGCGAAGCCATCTGCCCTCTGCAACTTCCTGAAACCTTCAAAATCAACGCCCCCCATCTCTGCTATGCTATGCGATGCTATGAGGAGGTTAAGCCTAGTACCAAACCCCGGACAGCAAATCTCAATATTTAATTTACTTTACTTTGTTGGTGTGGTCGAATAGCTATAAGAATTTCTAAATCTATAGCAGCTATTTTATACACTTTGATATGAAATAAATATGATTATTATTATTATTATATAACACATCGATCAATTAATCCAGTCCAATACCATGGGTTCGATTTATTAATATTATAACCTAATATGATGACTTATGCTTGCTTTGTTTGAATATCTCGAGTCAACACCAACCATACAGATACAGCAATATATATCTTGGGTCAATACCGTATCGCATCTTATTATTGTGGATGAATGGGTTTTGAATATTCATACATGCATACTCCAGGAGAGGAGAGGAGACGAGACTGGACTGTAAATCATCAGAAACACGTGTGGACGATGATGAATATTCAGATTATCCATCAAGCCAGTCGAAATCGAGTGACGCAACTGTGAAGCCGCCAATGTATATGAGTGACACAACGTTGAAGCCGCCAATGAGGAAAAGCAGGAGAGACTGTAAATCATCAGAAACACGTGTGGACGATGAATATTCAGATTATCCATCAACTCGGCCGAAATCAAGTGACGCAACTGTGAAGCCGGCAATGTATATGAGTGACACAACTGTGAAGCCGGCAATGAGGAAAAGGAAGAAAATATAGTGAGTGACGTGACGTATCACATACATAGCATATACATTAATCTAACCTCACCAAATCTACTGCCAGGTAATTACAAATCCACCCAATATGCTTAGTCTTGGTCTTTGAAACAGATTATTTCCCAAACCATCTTAGTCTTTCAGACAAATTATTCATACTTGCGTTTTCAATGCGGGTTTGCTAGCCATGTGGCTGAGGCGGTTTTCCACTATGACGTCCTCCCTCCTCTCTCTTGTCAAATTTGCAAGATCGCTTAAGATCTCCTCGTCTAACCTGAGTAAATATATTCCAACTTTGAATTCTATTTACTAAAAACAAAAAAAAATCACCTAAAGTTTGGAACTATAGCAAACCGAAGACTGTACTTATAAATTATTTCACAATAGAATTGTTGTAAATCAAAATGGTCAATTTCAAAAGCATATAAATTACTTTAATTTTTTGAAATGAAAATAATTTTGGCAACAGGTAAATCCTACTCTTTTATGGAGCACTAATAAGTTATTTCAAGTGGCATTGTTTTACTTGAATAATAATGGTGATGACTTGATATAAATTCACTTATAGTAACTAATAATAATTGTTCTCGCTATTGATTTGACAAGTAAATTATCATAATTTATTTCTTTCTTTCTTTTTTCTTTTTCCTAACAAAACCATTATCTTATTATCTATTTTTATTACTTTTAAATTATTTTTGCATTTCTTAAATTTAATTATTGTTTTAGAATAAATTAAATAAAACCAATAATACCTTTACATTTATAAAATTAATGATATATGAGAATAAAATTATATAAGTAAATCTACTTATTCCTTTTAACATTCTATTAATGGTTTTCAAGCATGGGAGGGAGAACATGAAACAAGGGAAAAAACCTCTAGGATATTCATTATATCCCTATGAAGTTCCTTTCTCTATTTAGATTGTTTATCCATGACCTTCCTTTTGGGGATTGGTCTCTTGATTATTGGAATGATTGTCTCTACTTTTAGAAATTGTTGATGTTAAAATAGTTTAAATGATGTTTACATGTGAAAAATTACAATGCTATTCAATTATTGATTAGTTGAGTGACAATTTTAAAAAACCACTATGTCCAACTACTCATTGAAAGTGGAAATATGCACCATGAAATATATTTATTTTGAATAATAAACTAATCTTAAATTTTATAAAAAAATTATATAATGCATCAATATAATACAATGGACCAATTAGTACAATACCATGGCTTCTATAGTCTACTATCATGGTTTATTAATATCATAGTCTAATATGATGGCTTATCATAACAATGCTTTGTTTGAATATCTTGGGTCAACACCAACCATACCACTATCCCTCTCACGTTTTCTCCTATTTTAATTAGACACACTTAACTTATTCCTTTATTTTATAAATCATTTCACAATAGAATTGTTATAATTCAAAATGTTCAATTTCAAGAGCATATAAGTTACTTTTATTTCTTCAAATAAAAATCTCTCTCATGTTTTCTCCTATTTTTTTAACTAGACACACTTCACTTATTCCTTTATTTTATAAATTATTTCACAATAGAATTGTTATAAACAAAAATGTTCAATTTTAAGAGGATATAAATTACATTTATTTTTTCAAATAAAAATCATTTCTGCCAGAGCTAAATCCTACCCCTTTATGGAGTACTAATAAGTTATTCTAAATGGCATTGTTTTACTTGAGTAATGGTGATGACCCGATATAGATTTAGTTGTAGTAGCCAATAATAATTTTCCTCGCTATTGGTTTGAGGAGTAAATTATGATAAAATTTTGCATTGTTTTAAGAAACACAATAAAACTATTATCTTATTATCTATTTTAATTCATTTATATTTATTGTTTTTAAATTATTATTATTATTAAATCAATTAAATAAAATAAATAATACATTTAAAGCTATAAAATTAATGATATATGACAATAAAATTATATAATTAACTCTACTTATTTCTTTTTTTAACATTCTATTAATGGTTTTCAAGCATGGGTGAGAGAACATGAAACACTTGAAAAAGCCTTTAGGATATTCATTATATCTCTATGAAGTTCCTTTCTTTTCTGTATTTAGTTTGTTTATCCATGAAGTTCATTTTGGACATTGGTCTCTTGAGTATTGGAATGATTGTCTCTACTTTTAGAAATTGTTGATGTTAAAATAGTTTAAATGATGTTTATGTGTGAAAACTTACAATGCTATTCAATTGTTGATTAGTTCAGCGACAATTTTCTAGAACAAGTATGTCAATCTACTCATTCAAAGTGGAAATATGCACCATGAAATATATTTATCTTGAATAATAAACTAATCTTAAATTTTATAAAAAATTATGATATTATTGAACAATATTTAAAGTTTAATTTATTGATAAGTAAAAATGAATATGTTTACCGTAAAGCATATTTATTAATATTATAAAATATTAGTGATTATAAGCATATTTATTAATATTATAAAGTATTATGATTATAAGTGTGTTTTTTTATAGTCAAAATATTAATAAAAAGTGGATATTTTTATTATATATATTTTTTGAGGTTTACGAAAATATTCTAAATATCATGTTTTATAGTTTTTTATATTTCAAAATCATTTTCTATTCATACATTTTATTTTTAAATATATAAAATAATTAAAAGTATTTTAAAGATTATATGTTATGGTATTTCTATTTTGTAAACCATTTATTTTTATACATATTTTCAAAATGGAATAAAATTATATATTTAATTTTATACTAGAATTGAAAAATTTAATAAAAAAATATTAATTTACATAAATGTTATATGGTAGGTGGATCTATTATTTTAAATTATAATTTATATATTATAAATAAGAAAAACACATTTCTTGACCATTAAATGTATTTTAATTATAATATATAACTTATTGGTTAAATAAATAAGATATTATTAATATTATATAATTTTTAAAATTAATGTAAATGTCTAAAATTTAGAATCTATGAAACGTTTTAGAAAAGTAAGGATGAATGGGTTTTGAATATTCATACTTTAGGAGACTTTCTCCATCGAGTTGGTCTCACATGTAACATGTTCTCACATACACCATAAATAAAAAAAATTATACACAACAATTACATGGTAACACATGAGTGATATCTTATAGTTTATTTTATGCAGCCAAAGGCTTTTAATAGTTTGGAGTCTATTAGAACCTACCGTCACTTCCATTCATACTGTTAAGATATAATTGGGTTGTATGAAAACATTGTTAATCTTTAGTGGGAGATGTTTGTATGGTTAATATTTCTCCAATTCCTAAGGTTAAGATATGGGTTCTCCCCACACCCTACGTCATATTTTATGAAGTTTCTCGATGGTCCGCGACACTTATTCGATGTGACTCGGTACCTGCACTCTCGATGACACCTCAGTTACAAGAGACCATGGATTTACTAGTGCCTCATCCAACTATGGATATAATATTGTAGATGGCATTGTAGAGTGCGATCGTGCTAAAACCCTCGGGATCCTCAGATTTAGGAATCAAGGCAATGAAAGTGGCATTTAAGCTTGGACATACCTTTTGGTTGCTGCGTGATTCTTCAACGACTTCCAGGATATCGTGCCCTATAAAGCTCCATGCGGCCTATAAAAATTCCATCGTAAAGTCATCTAATCCCAAGGCCTTGCTTTTCGCCATTCCTCTGGCCGCCTCCTCAACTTCTTCCAACGTTACTGCTCTCATGAGGGCTAGGTTCAGGTCCCTTAAGATAAGATGAGGAATGTTTCTTGTAATCCTTTGGATGGCCTCTATTTGGTCGTGGGATGGTTCCAAAAGGTGGGATTTGCAGTGATTCACAACCAGGTCCTCCACTTCCTCATGTTGGACCACTCAATTCCCACCTTCGTCCATTATAGAGTAGATCCAATTATGTCGTCGATGTTGAATCATGAACAACTGAGTGTTTCGTTCTCCTTCACACAACCATTTGACCCTTGATTTTTGCTTCCGTAATATCTCTTCCTTCTTTCTTCGTTCTTCTAATTGATTGATTAATCTTCCCTCCTCTTCCAAAAGATTATCGGATCTTCCCTGCTAGATGATTTGTTGTTGGAGATCTTTCATTTTATTGGTTAGTTGGTGTTGGTCTTTCATGATGTGGCAAAAATCTTCCTAGTTCCATTTCTCGATATTTTGTTTGAGCTCCTTTAACTTTAGCTAAAGGTATGCATGTGGTTCCTTCCTTGCTCTTCACTGTTGTTCCACCACCCTTCTATTTTCTTCATGAAGTTGGGGTTCCTTGGACAGAAGGCTTCAAATATGAAGGGGAATTTCTTACGACCTATTTTTAAAGTGATCTCCATGTTGACTAGTCAGTGATCACATCCCATGAAAGGTAGGATCGAGGCATAAAATAAGATATACCTAGTGATCACATGCTCCGAGGTCAAGAACCGGTCCAAATGTCATGTGATTTGGTGGACTCCTCCCCTTCTATTATTCTAGGTGTAGACTACATTATTCATCGACAGATCCACAAGGTGCAGATCCGTAATGAGATCCCCAAATTATTCCATGTCTGCCTTTGTTTGACGATTCCTCCTTTCTTCTCTTCCAGTGAGGATATCACATTGAAGTCACTGCCTACTATCTAGAGCTCATCTGGATACACTTGTCATAGTTTTGTGAGCTTCTAGAGGAAACCCCTTTTTCTCCTAAGCTTTGAGGCCCATAACCTCCTATCAATAAGACCCAATCTCTCAATCCAATATGGCGAAATTTTCCTGTGAGTATTCTCAGGAGGCTAAACCAATCCTTGAATAATATTTCAGCAAGCCTCCTTCGGATAACTACTCCTCCTGCACTACCTCTCGCATCTTGAACAAGTGCTTCATAATGGGGTTTGTAACTCTTTAGAATTTCGTTTAGAATTTTTTATGCAATCTTGGTTTCTTGAATCACCATAATACTTAGCTTATCCCTTTTGAGCTCATCCTTCAAATACCTTTGTTTGCCCCTGTTTTTGAGGCCTATTACATTCCAGGATGTAATTATCATTTCAATGGTTTTCTAAGTTGGTGGAAGACCGCCAACAATGGAACCACCCTTCCAGAGTTTACTAGCATTTCTCCTACCATCTGTATGGATTCATTTAAATTTTTCCTTCCTCACTTTTTCCCAATGTTCCCTTGAGATCCTTGTTCCAAAACCTGGCTTGCTTGGGATCCAAAATGCTCCAGTTGGTTTATAGTTGTCATTCTCTACTTGGCTTTCTATTGTTGAAAGGTGTATTTGTAGATTTGTTTCTGGTCTTCTAGGATGAATCTCTTATCTGGATGCTCCCACTCACTCAATAATATTCTCATGACTTCATCTTCTATGCTCAGATCCTCCTTGTGGCTGTCGATCTCCATGTTGGCCTAATCAAATGTTTGCGTGCTGGCTTCTTTGCCTTGGGGTTCCTCTTCAACTTTTCTCTTTTTAGTGTTCCCTCTCTTCTATGGGGCTGGTTGGTTTTCCAAGCCCATATTTTCATTTAGGAATTCCATACCCTCCTCCTCCTCTTGTGGGATGTCATATCGATTGTTATTTCGCAGGCCTTTACTACTTGGAGGTTGGTTGGGAGTTTGTTGATTCCTCTGGTTTAGTTTCCTCCTTTGAAATTCTTGAACACCCTCCATGTCCTATTCTGTTTTGGCCTAGCTGTCTGCGTTAGTTTCTTCCTGAGGTTCATACAGGTTGAAAGGGCATTCATGAAACAGCTGCGCATACTCGTGGCATGTAAGACATGTGAAGGGTATATGCTCATAGTCCAGGGGTTTCTGCCAAACGTCATCATGATATTCAAGCTCAATGAATTCATGGAAGCTTAGTTATATTCAGGTAGACGCAGATCTTGGCATAAGAGGTATATCTTCCCCACCGCATGGAATCTGCAACCTTAACAAAGTTTCCAATGGAGTTTCTAATCCCTCCTAAGATCTCTAGATCCCAAAAGTATACCGGTAAGGAAAATAATCTGACCGAGACTCGTGTTGCTAAGAGTTTGCCCTCATTAGGATTATAGCATTCTTTCCAATGCCTCATAAAGAGACCTCCATTGTTAAAAAGTATGGTCCATTTTCGAAAACCTTTTTTTTTCCTCCATATTGGTGAAAATCATGGTAGAAAAGCCTTTAGCCCCCATCTTAAGCTCAATATAACCTTTTGGATGCCATTTTTGTTGGACCATTTCACCAAGTCTCTTTTTGTTGGCCAAGCCCCTATAAATTTACATATTAGTCCATAGTATTTCATGTACTTCTTGTATGTGTCCAGCTTGTTGTTGGGTATGACAAATTACAGTTTTTTGGCAACCAGCGGAAGACACTGCCCACACAAGTGTGCTTGCCTCTAGACATTGAAGATAGGAGTGCCTTTATCATTTCGTCCATGATTTCCTGCCACCACTTCTCCTTGACATCTTGTTTCACCAGCTACTATGTTTTAGTAGGAGGGGAACTCTACCATCCCACGCCTCCCCTGCCCCCCCGATAGGTGTACTCATGCCTCTGTCAGAAGTCCAGAGTGAGGTAGGTGCATATGAAGGGATTGCCGCAACCATAGGTTTGTTGCAGGGGAGTTAGGGGTTTCACACTGAAACCCTAGCTGAGATCACATGTCTAAGGATATCCCAAACAATTTGAAATATATTTATTTTGAATAATAAACTAGTTTTAAATTTTATAACATATTATAATTTTTTGGGGGCAATATTTATATTTTAATCTATTTATAAATAAAAATGAATATGTTTATCATAAAACATATTTATTAATATTAGAAAATGATTATGAATATTATGATTATAGATATGTTTTGTATAGTTAAATATCAAAATATTAATAAAAATTGGATATTCATATCATATTTATGAAAAATGTATATGTATGGGGATCAATTCTAAGCTTTATAAAATATTTTGAATATCATGTTTTATGGTATTTATATTTTTGAACCAATCAATATTAATGCATTTTCTTAAACTATTGGACAAATTTTAGATTAAATAAAAATATTTTAGGTATTTATTTTATGGTATTTTTATTTTGTAGCTATTTATTATTCATAAATATTATCCAAATAGTTAAAATTATATATTTAATTAGCAAATGTGTACTTTGTCGGTCTCTCCACAAACTTTAATTTTTAGTTAATGTCGGCCAAAATAAAAATCTAAAAAATAAAAATCTAAATAACTATACAAAACATATAAATAATGTCTCAAATACAATTAACTCATGTTTTTTTTATATATATATGTTGAAAACGAAAATTTACCTTCAACAAAAAAAAAAAAATTAACCACATTAAACTTATAAATTAGGTAAAAGTTTAAACATATTTACTCTTTACAAAAGTCAGTATGATTTCTTAAATCAAAGTAAAAAGGTAAATTCAAGACAAAGAATATAAAATCTTGCTCCAAAATTTTTTAATATTTCTTTTAATTAAACATTTGTAAAATGATTCTTTAAAAGGAAAACAATATCATATTTATGTATTAAAATATTTAAAGCCATAAATATTTGCATGTCAACATTGTAATTTTTTGATAACATTAATTTGATGTAGTTTTAATATAAATTTTGTTATCATGCCATGTAAAAAATATCATTAAATCTAATATTAATATTGAAAGATTAATATTCATATCAATATCATTACTAAATCTAATATTAGTGTTAATATATTATAATATTAATATTATTAAATTTAATTTAATTTAAAATTTATTATATTACAATATATATTACTACTCTAGATATATATGGGAGGGAAGAACAAAGACATAGCGCAATAGAGGTGGAGAGATAGAGGGAGTGAGAGAAAGGGAGAGGGAGGGAGGCAGGAGAGAAAGGGATAGAGAGGAAGGAAGAGAGAGAGGAAATGAGAGGAAGGGTGAGGAAGAAGCATAGAGGGAGGGATAGAGAGATTGAGTTTGAAGGGGAGATAGAGAGGGAAGAAGAAATACATAGAGAGAGAAAGTAGAGAGAGGGTGTGTACAAAATAGTAATTCTATTTACCCTGGTGGCGGTCTTGTGTGGATGCCTCTGTTGCGCTGTCTGAGCAATGGAAGATGGAGAGAGACTAACCCAAGGGTAAAAGAAGAGAGGGCCAGCAGAACCCAAAACCACAAGACAATTGAGGGAAAGCTAAAAGGAACCTTAAAAAGTCTCAGGTCTGGCCTTGAAAGGGAGACCAAATATGGCTCAAGTAATTGGAAATTTTTTTTGATGTCAGTACAACATCAAACTGATAATTTGCATGGTTATGTGATAGATGTCACCACAAACTATGTCCAGTACAGAGTGGAGGCTAGCAAAAAGAAAGAAGCAAACACTAATAGTGACGAAGACAAAATGGCAAGAGATGGAAAAGAGGCGACCAGGAAGGGTAAGAGAGAGACAGACAAAAAGATTGTTAAGGGGGTGAGAGGCCTCAATAGAGAGCAAAGCAAGAGAGGGAGAAAGACATGATGATAACACATGAAAACCCTTATTGACGCATACATGGCAGGGAACCCACTGGAGGTCAAAGCCCAAATAGCTGGCTAGGATCGAGAACTAATTGACAACATAAGGAGCCAAGACATTCCCATGGAAGAATGGGAGGACATGGTTCATGACCTAGGGAAATCCCGTGGATGACACACTCTCTTCAAACAGACGATCCAGCAATACTGCGTCATGAAGAACGTGGTGGCCCGGGCTATGACTCTCAATAGGGAAAAAGCAGCAAGTGAAGGTTCGGAGGCAAAGGTGGACAACAAGGAGAAGGGTCCCATCATATCAGAGCTAATTAGGGAGATAACGGCAGTCCAGATCCAAATTTATCGAAACAACTTAGCACTGGGGAGAATTGAACGAACACTACAGGATATGGAGAGGAACGAGATGCTGGGCTCTAGCGCCAAAGCGCCAGCTCCAGTAATATCCTCGGATGAGGAATGAATTAGAGGTCTAGCTATATTTTGTTGAAGTTTCATGATGAATAGTTTTTACTTGTTAAACTTGAATTGCAGTATAGATAGTATAGATAATGTTGTTAGGCTAATAGAGAAAGACTTATTTAAATTTTGGACAGCTTTTAATGCTGACAGGTGGCTACCTGGTTTCCTTCGGGCAGGTGAGGCCCCTTGGAACAAATGGAAAATTTGATTTTGGACAGATAATATAAAGAGCGAAAGTAGTACCAAGTTCACAAAAAAAAAATGCGCCTTTAGAATAGATTAGTCATACTTAGGATAAATTAATTAGGTTTAAAATTATTAATCGTGTCATTTAATCACGATTAACCATTTGTAATAAGGAATATAGCACTAATGTTTGGTTTTATGATAAAGTGACAAAATGGTTTGTCGACATGTAATTACCAAAGGCACAAGACTCAACGGTTGAGATCGCCCCCGCCCAGATCAACGACGGGGGAGTGCTTTCGCGCCCTCCCGAGCTCCATTCCACTTTACCCATGGGAGGAGGGGTTAGAAAGGCCCCGCTACGTGTCACCCCCACAACGTTTCATACCCCCCCCCCTTTCCTTTCACTCATCGCGCGCCGTTCCCCCCTCCAAAAAGTCATCCACGTTGGACCACTAGCTCCCACGACAACGATCACTCGCCACCTCAGCTAACCTTCCCTCCACTCATCGTCTGCCACCTCACACCAGCGGACCGCACTTCCTTTCCACGAACCATGTGCCTCCATGTCATATATCCATTCCATCCCACTCTCACCAGAGGAATAGTGAATGTTGGCAAATTAAAGTGAGCGCCGAGTTGAAAAAATAATCAGTTAAAACTAAGGTTTTTTCCTATACAACACATTTATTTTGAGCATGGTTTCCAAACAAATAAGAATGCATTTCTCAGAAATTAAATATGTTTTTGTCCATAATGGACCCATTTACAAAAGTCAGTCTCAAGTATCTAAGAGCTATAATGGTTTAGGATATTCGCATGAATCTTTGAAAGTATATTTTCCATAAATTTTGTGTTTTAAGTCATTGTTTTCAAATGTGGTTTCCGAATAGATGGAAACTAATTTTCACAAACTGAAATATTTGATTGTTGATAACATCATCATCTACAAAAGCCTCTCCCAGTTTTTGTATCGCTCTCATGGGTTGAGATATTCAAAGGGATCACTGGACCCTATTTTTCAGTATTTCATGTGGAAAAAGCTTATGGGTAGTTAGTGACTTGGATGTCACCTCATCAAATAAGACTTGCTATCAAATTTGAATTGTTGTTCCTTATCACCAACAATCCTCGAAGATGGTGCCAAGAAGATTCATTAGTTTCGAATGTGCTATATTTTAGTCATATTTTTGTGACACAGTTTTCAGATATTTGTAATAAATATTGATATTTTTTTATCAAGATATTTTGTGGAGAATTTGTATCAATACTTCATCAATTGAAGTAATAGGTGTTGTGACTTGTTTGAAGAAAAAGACTTGTATTGTAACGCAGCTCACAGAGCCACCATTGATAAGATTTTTAGTAATACAGTGCAATCATCACAGGATTCTTGCGTCATTTTTATTGGTGAAGTGCATCTTTCTTTGTCAATTTGTTTTCCTTTTATTCTCATATATGATTCTAAAATCTGAATTGTTCTAAGAAGATAAAGAACATAATTTGTTTGAATGTACACTCTATATCTATCTTAAGAATATTTTTTATGTTTTCCCGTGAAAATTAAAATGAGAGTTCTTAACTGCTATGTTTTTAATTAGATCTCTAAATCTTTTCCTCTCATTCACACCATATATCATAAAGGATCGAGTGAATTTGCCTAACCTTCCATGTAAATTGTGTATTTGATCACCACAAACCTGTGACTCCATTTTCCCAATGGCTTTCCTTCCCAGTTTCAACCCAACAACAGAAAAGACCCAAACGTGAACTTAATAGATAGCCTAATACCTTCAGTCAAACAAAGCTAAATCATAAAGAAAGATCCCCCTCTGAAACTCGAAGGGCTAGATTCCCAGTTCCCAAAGTAGTTATGTGGTTACCTCTGTGATTTTCTCTGCAATCTCAAAAATTACGGAGTACTAATAGGATGTAGATTGGGTTTCACCTGATGCCGGGCTAGATTCCGAGTTTCCAAAGTGGTTCTGTGGTTACCTCTGTGATTTTTCCCGCAACCTCAAAGATTACGGAGTACTAATAGGATCCATATTGGGTTTTGCCTCCACCTGATTGGATTAAGAAGAACGGGCTAGATTCCGAGTTTCCAAAGTGGTTCTGTGGTTACCTCTGCGATTTTTCCCGCAACCTCAAAGATTACGGAGTACTAATAGGATCCAGATTGGGTTTTGCCTCCACCTGATTGGATTAAGAAGAAAGAACGTAAAAAGTTATGCGCTACAAGAAAGTACAATCCAAAATATTATTTAACATTCATTCATCTTTTTCATATATACATTCCAAAATTCATTCATATTTTAATTTAATAGAGTAGGTTAATTTATTAA
>APFE031688330.1:58223-75828 GCA_000404065.3 Pinus taeda | reverse complement strand
TCACCAAAAGTTGTGGAAAGCGCACTATAAGGACCACTTGTACCAAATCTGTAATGGTTTTATGTTGCCTATTTACCGTGCCATTTTTTATAAGCCTGCCCCAAAGATTTCTTCGGAAGCAGAGATTGACCTAACCGCTGTAGAAAATTGGTTTGGGGAAGATAAGTTCACATACATAAGGGTTTTTGGTAGCCTTGCAAGACCTCATGTCCTTCCTCTATACATACCTAACAAGTTGTTAGCCCGAGAATCGGCCTATCAAATTACAACCGCAGGAACATCCAAGAATCTTAGGATTTCAAAAAAGCAGGCTTGGCCTACTTTTCCTTTGAGATGCGGTGTTTATACTTTGCACGACTACAAGCATGCGGAGAAGGAAGCAGAGAAAATAAACATGCTCAACCTTGCAACCATTCCTAATAGGAAATTTGATCCAAGGAAAGTTGCTTATAACGTGCTTGAACAAGCCAAACTTACAAGGTTTGATCATGAGAAAGATGATTTTGATGACTTGTTTTCTTCGACAGAGTAATTATTTCAGGTACAAACGCTGGCCAAAATGAGATATAACGACGAGAGGCTAGTAGAATTTAATAAGCTCAGAGAACAGAGGTTGAAAACTCTACCTCTAGACTTATTAGCTACTACCCTGACAACACAATCAAGCGAGCCTAAATAGCAACTCATTGACAAACCTCCTGTTGTATCAAAGATTCTCCAGACAGGAAAAGAACTAGAGCAGGATAAAGAGCAAAAAAAAGAATAGCACAAGGTCAGCACAAATATCAATGTGGATACTCAGATTGATCCTAATCTACTCCAATAATGGCAGCAATTTGACTCCATTATAAGCAATTTGGAAGGTCCAAAAGGTGCCAATACACCCAAAGTAACAGATGGAAAAGATACAATGTCAACAATGGTTCCGAATGAAGGAACCAGTGGCCTACCCCCTAGCATGGATTTAGAAATGATTCCAAAAGATCCCTTCGATCAAATTATTTTGCAGGTGGAGGACATACCTCCATTAGATGTCTTTTACAGTCCTAAACACAGGGCTGTAGTGAAAAGACAGAGGAAAAGGAGAAGACTTGATCAATCTTCCCTCTTTCCACCACCAACAGAGACAGGTAACGTAGTGTGGAAAGAAGAGTTTAACCCTTCCGATGACCTAACAAATCTTTCTCAGTATGATGGAGCTTATTTGGCAGCCACTATGGACAAGGCATCGGAAGTAAGTAATCTACTTAAAGAAAAGGACCAACAATTTTTTTATTGCAATCACATGTGTCTGAAGCACAATAGAAAATTGAACAGTTGAAACAGGAACTATCAACACAGCAACAATTAAACAATCAATTGAATAAGCAATTGCTTGAAGAGAAACAGAGAATAGACTCAAGCGCAATACAAAAGAAAAAAGAATTATCCAAAGCATTGGCTAGGTTAAAGACAATGAATGAACTAATGATGAAAACGAAAGATGAGCAAATCGCTCAGCTGTCACTTCAAGTAGAGAAGTTCAAGAGTCTTCCACAACCTGCCGATTTCAGGTCTGAAGTGCTACAAATTAACAAGGCATTGGTTACACAGTTAAGACTGTTATGTCATAACATTTCTCTGGTTGAGCCCCTTTGTGATATAACGGCATCAATAGTTGAAAAATCAGTCGATGCTAGGCAAGATTTGGAACAGGCCGATGAGACTCTAACAAACTTTCTTTCTTGGCAAGACACCAATGAGGGGTAGGCAGCAAATCTACCCAAAATCCTAGAATCACACAAGGAGATCCTTTTCTTAGAATGGCAGTCACAGCTGATGAAAGCAGAGAGAGAGGTTTCCAAATGTAGATTATCTAAAAGTAATTTAATTGAGCTAATCAATAACACTCTTTATTTGTCTAACATGATTTCACAATGCACCCCAGGTAAATTGCTGTCAGCCAAGACATTGGAGCAAGCTTGCAATCAAGAGTTGGAGAAGAATGGAAGATTAATCGCTGGCATCCAAAGCTTAACTTGGGATACCTATTGGTTTTTCTTAGTAAAACCATAAGGTCAAAGGGCCGCCCTCAAATGTTTAACCGATGCGATTGGTTGTATCATTCCCGAAATCCATGATGCCACATATTCAGCTCAACTCCATTCTTGTCTCAGTCGCCCTCCAGAATTGGAACCGATGCTTGCAATCTGCCAACTCAAATCAAAAGGAGAACAGCCGAAACAATGAATCATGTTGCCGACTACCAACAAACCTGTTGTGGAGAAGATACTCAAGATTTAGTTGTACCAATTAATAGCATTTTATTTTTGTAGTTAGTTAGTTTAATTAGTATTTATAGACCCCTTCATGCATTTGGAAAGGGTCCTTAGTTTTTGTGTGAAACTCAAATGTGGAAGTTGCACTATTGTGCTTCTGGTATATTTTTTAAAGGTTGGGCCGGTATTCCAAATTCTAACAAAGAAAGCTTTGCCGGGATGTGCATTATTTCCTTGATGTGAAAGTATTTCTAAGTTGGGAAAAGGAATTTGAATGCGATTGATATCGGGAGTGATTCAAAGCACATATGGTACTATTATCTATGATCTTGTTTCATTCTTTCATGTGAATCGTCATTTGATTACTCTTGCTATCATTGGGTATATGTATGTGTCTTCAACAACAATCCTTATATTTTTCACTATTGAATGTTTAAGGAATGTTATTCTTTTAGTCATATATGTATCAGTGATATATAAATGATAAGTGTAATAATGTTTTAATGATTACTTTGTTCAACTACTTGAACAAAGTAATTATCATATGAATGAATGTCTTTGTTTACCAATAGAGTCATCTGTATGCCTGTTTGTGGATAAATATTATCAAACGTTACACTAAAAATAGAAATTTCCCGGGATAGGATAGTTATTCATATTCTTACCTTTTAGCTTAAATCATTCATCCATTACCATTTTATTATAAAAACCACTCATTTATCCATCCCCTTTTATTCATCATTGGGAAACTAGTCCCATTATTTCCAGTCGGAGCCACCACACCAAATGGAAAAGGAGCTGCATTAAGGTCCGGACCGAGTGGTTTTCCTCGATGTTGTTGCAGCGATATTGGAGGCATCAACATTTTTGGCGCTAGAAGGAGGGCATGAACTATGAATGGCGAGCAAACCAAAACCTATAGACCATTCTGAGAGTAAATCTCCCTCCAGCTCACCTCAGACCTCCCGTTTGCATTCTGGAACACCAGTATTCAAACGAGAAGAAGAGGATTCAACTACCACTTCTCAATCCCATCATACTCCAGATCGATTAAGTCCTGAGTCTCCTGAAGTTCAGTTTCTCATCCAGAAACTTCAAGGCTTTTCGATATCCCCACAAAAATCTGAAGTATCTCAAGGTAGTGAGACTTCGCAATTCAATTTACCTCACCCTCTCACCAGACTTCAAAGCGGAAAGCTAGGTATTGAACCTACTGAGTTGCCTTTACCGAAAAGGAAAAAGGCTAAAAATAACACTAAAGGATTGGACAGTGAGACCTTCTCATCATCATCCTCCATTTCATCTTCTCCAGTGCAAAGTCAACCATCCACTCCTCCATTACACATTGTTGTTCAATAGGGATCACCAACTTCAACATCCCAACCTATTCAATCTTCAATACCAACTCCTCCCCAAACACCTGGAATAACATCAGGAATATCATTTGTTATTAGTTCTACGATGGCTTAGAATCCATGGAATAGTCCTGGTGGGGTCACTATGCCTGCACCATTACACCCATTGCTAGATTCTCTTGAAAAATGGTTGCAGAAATTTAATCCAGATGCTGGAACACTAGCTGAAGAACATATTAACAATTTCATGTTATCAGTTAATTTAAAAGGAGTGACACAGGAAGATGTTGTCATTAGGCTTTTCCCTTATACTTTACAAGGATCGGCTGGGTCTTGGTATTTTTCCCTACCCTCTAGATCCATTACCAGCTGGAACATTTTTCAAGAATAGTTTCTCACTAAGTATGGCGATGATAGATCTTTAGCGACATTAATGATCTTCCGAATCTTAGGATATAAACTAGAGAACCTATCAAGGAATTCAACTCATGATTCAATAAACTCCTGAATAAGATTCCAACCGACTCTAAACCAAGTGAGAAAATCAGAAGTGAATGGTATATAACAACCCTACCTTCAAATATACCCATATTTGTAGATAGAGCTGCAAAACCAACTTTAGCTGAAAACATGAAAGAGGCGCTTGCTATAGAGAAACACATTATTGTCAAATGAAATGGTTGAAATCAAAAAACAAGTAGCTGAAACTTCAACAAAGAGGCCATTTAGAAATTTTAAGAAACCTGAGTCAAAACCACCAAATGTTATATCTAATGCAGACTCAAATCCTGAAGAGGAAGAAGAAGATGAAACAGTCTTACCATCTGACGAACCTGAAGAAGAGGAGGTTGTCGAATGCCATGGGATGTGGGACTTCATTTTACCTAACTCTGATACAGAAAATGAACAAAAAGCTTTCCCTGTAACTACCAGGAGTAAAGGTACTCCTGAACCTGTTCAGTCAATTTCAAAGAAAAGGAGTGCAGGTACCACTACTATAAAAGGAAAGGTTCCCACAAAGAAATCTACGGTGACAAAATCCCAAGATCAACCATCATCGTCAAACATACCTTCAACATCTAAGACATTGGTAGTATCGGATTCAATGGATTACAATATTATTGATGATATGAAGAAGACAAAAGAAAAAATTACTATGTTTGAACTTAGCAAACTCAAACATTAGCAAAATTTACTTCTTAAGGAACTAAATGAAGTACCTTCTTCACCTCTTCCTAATGTTGTGTTCTCCAAAGCTGCAAATGATTCAGGTCAACCACCTCCTGGTAGAGTAGAAGCTACTGATGCAGTTTTAATCGGAGACAGATCAAATTCTCATACTCCCCCTTTTCTCTTGACCTATGTGATCTATAATAGAAATATACGCAACTGTTTGATTGACTCAGGGGCATCCTCTAATATAATGCCAGCTTCAGTTTGTTCCAGACTGAACATTGAACCCCAAAAGTCTACAATTCATATTGTACAATTGGATAGAACCAAGGTCCAGGTTTTAGGGGAAATCAATTATGTAACTATCAATTTATCAGCTAATCCATGAGTGGTTCAGAGAATTGATATTTTAATCGCTGATATACCTGAATTTTATGGTTTAATTTTGAGTAGGGATTGGTCTGAGAAACTCCACGGTTATATTTCTACCGATTGGTCCCATATGTGGCTACCCTACAAAGGAAATCCAAATCAGATCAAAATCGATCGGGATAAACATATGACCCATACTGTCACTGAATTTGAATAGGAGAATCAACCAATAGAATTCAATAACAATATTTTGGGGAATTACTCTTCTCAGTAAATAATTTCACATCCTAAATTGAAAATTTTTCACAAACCGATAGATCAAGATGTATCAATATTGTTGAGGAAATTGTAAATAAAATTGTTGATAATTCTTTATTTTGGTCACTATACTTTGATGGGTCTAAATCTAGTGAAGGTGTAGGAGCAGGGTGTATTTTAGTTAGCCCTGAAGGAGAAAAAACTATGTTATTATGTAGATTAGAATTTGAATGCACAAATAATACGGCTGAATATGAGGCCTTAATTCAAGGACTCTATAAAGTTATTGGTCTTAAAGTTCAATATTTGAAAGTGTTTGGTGATTCAGAAATTGTCATAAAACAAGTTAGAAATACAATTCACTGTCTTTCTAGTCATCTCAAACACTATCAGTGTTTGGTGCAAGAACTAATATCTCAATTTTTAGCATTTATATTTCTCCTATCCCTAGATCCCAGAATGCAGCAGCAGAGTTGCTATCTAATGTTTCTTCTAAACTCCTACCTTTCGAAGATTACAGCTCAGACATATTTTCAGTAGAGTTAATTTTTAGACCATCAATTCCCGACAATGTCACCAATTGGCGAGTGTTCAATCATGACGAATACATTTTAAATTTCTTGACTTCTGACAAGTCCTATGACGATCAAATCATTGATGAAAGTGATCATGACCTTCAAATGAAGGAAAAGCAAGAAGAAAACTCAATACCAAAACAAGTGATTAAGCTAGAAGATATTTATGATATTAAAGACATGTTTAAACAGGTGACCAATTCAAAGCTTAAGAGTTCCACTTTAAGATTCGAATTGATAAACCTAGGTACTGAGGAAAACCCTCAAAACATCAATTTGGGATTAGGACTTTCTTTGGAAGAAAGAACAACATTCATTAGGTTATTACGAAAAAATAAATATGTCTTCGCTTGGAAATATGATGATTTGAAAACATACGATGCATCGACCATTCAACATACTATTCCAATGCTTTTTGAACAAAAACCAGTCCAACAGAAGTTAAGGAAAACCCATCCTAACCTAGAGAGTCAAATAAAAACCGAACTAAACAAAATCTTGAAGGCTAAGATCATTTTTCCTGTCAGACATTCAAACTGGGTGTCCAATATGGTGCTTGTTAGAAAGAAAAATGGCGACATCAGGGTTTGCATAGATTTCAGAAATCTTAATAAAGAAAGCCAAAAAGATAACTTCCCTTTACCTACCATGGAGCAGATGCTCCATTCAGTAGCTGGTTTTGAGTTGATGTCCTTTTTAGATGGCTTTTTAGGATATAACCAGATTTTGGTCCATCCTAATGACATGCTTAAAACTACCTTCAGAACTAAATGGGGAACTTATGCTTACCAAAAAATGCCTTTTGGATTTATCAATGCAGGAGCTACATTCCAAAGAGTAATGGATATAGCATTTAAAGGATTGATCAATAAAACAGTAGCTGTATATTTAGATGATATTACTATATTTTCAAAGAGAAGGTCTAATCATTTACATGATTTAAAACAAATCTTTGAACGCTATAGAAGGTATGGTATCTCACTCAATCCAAAAAAGTCCTTTTTTGCTCTTAATCAAGGAAAGCTCTTGGGCTTCATTGTTTCAAAATATGGTATTTATATTGATCTAGATAGAATTATAGAGATTTCTAATATTCCATTCCCTCATAACAAAAAATCCATGCAGTCATTTTTGGGTCAAATTAACTTTGTTAAACGATTCATTCCAGATTTTTCCCAGATTATTTTACCATTGCAAACAATGATTAAGAAAAATTCAGTGTTTAGATGGGGATTTACAGAAAAAGAGGCATTTGATTCTATCAAACAATCAATAATTAACGCCCCTACTTTAAGCACTCCCAATTTTTCAAGTCATTTCATACTGTATACTCTCGCATCCACCTCGTCTTATGCAGCAGTGCTGACTTAGATTAATGATCAAAACTTGGAGGCACCAATTTCATTTTACAGTTCAAATCTTCAAGGTGCTGAACTTAATTATTCAGAAGTTGAAAAGCAAGCCTTTGCTGTGTACAAAGTCGTCAAACACTACAGACCCTTCCTCTTAAAAGCTCACACAAAAATTATAGTTCCTTTTTCAGCAGTAAGATAATTACTAATTCAAAGGGAATTAGGAGAAAAAAGGGCAAATTGGATCACAACATTACAAGAATATGACTTAGAAATCAAGCCAGAAAATATTGTCAGAGGCCAAGATTTTTGCAGGTTATTAGCAGGAGCATCCAATATTCAAGAACTAGAAGGTACAGAACACACTGAGGAAATCAATCAGATAAGTATCACAGATCCTGAATCACAATATGCAGATCTGATTTTCTATTTAAAAAATGGATACACACCTTCTAATATTTCCTATAAAAATAAATGTGCCATTAGATTAAAAACAAAAAACTTCATAATCGTAGATGATGTATTGTTTAGGTGAAATTATGATTCAATTCTATTAAGATGCCTAGAAAAACCTGAAGCGCAAAAAGTTTTGCAGGAACTAGATGACGGACCAGCAGGAGGACATTTTGGAGCTGATACGACAGCCCACAAAATCATTCATGCTGGATATTATTGGCCCATCCTGTTCAGAGATACTCACGAATATGTAAGGAAATACCGAAGTTGTCAAACCTCCAGTGGAAGACAAAGAAAACCAGTTTTCCCTTTGCAACCTGTCAACATTGAACAACCTTTCGAGCAATGTGGATTGGATATCATTGGCGAAATCACTCCACAGTCATCCAAACAACATAAGTATATCGTTACCGCCACTGATTACTTTACTAAGTGGGTTGAAGCAATTCCTCTAAAGACAACAAACTCTGAGGCAATTATAGAGTTCATAGATCAATTCATTATTACCAGGTTTGGTGTCCAAAACACTTTTATTTTTTACAATGCATCTTATTTCTCTGGAAATTCTATGTTTAAGTTCGCTATCAAAAGAGGGTTTAAATTGAAATATTCTGTGAATTACTATCCCCAAGGTATTGGTTTAGCAGAATCCACCAATAAAAATCTCGTCAAAATCATTAAGCGAACTATTGAACAGAATCATAAAAACTGGCATAAATCTTTGATATTTGCACTATGGGCTGACATAATAACATAGAAAGCTTCCATAGGTACTTCTCCATTTAATCTCGTATATGGGAAGGAAGCTATCATACCAACCAATTTGATGCTTCCATCTCTAGCTTTAGTGCAGTTTATTGAAGAAAGTCCCTCATCTTCTATTCAACTAAGATATGATCAAATTTTAAAATTAGAAGAAGAAAGGGAAAAAGCTAGAATTATACATGCAAAACATCAGCAAATTATCAAGTCATCTTTTGATTCAACTTCATCCAGTTCAAAACAATTACAAGTTGGTGATCTAGTTCTGAAATGGGACAAATCCCATGAGGATAAAGGAAAACAAACTAAGTTTCAGAAAATGTGGCTCAGACCATTTCAAATCAATGAGAAGATAGGCCATTCTACTTTCACATTGCAAGGTATATCAGGTAAGAGAGATTCTCTTCCTGTTAATGGCCTTATCTTGAAAAAATTATTCAATTAAGGAGGTAACCCCTTCTCCCTTTATAAATATTCAATTTTCAGCAAAATTTGTGTTCATAGTTTTTAGGATTATTGGAAAATAAAGTTGTAAGATATCTTCCATTGGCCTTTTCCATACTGCAAAAGTTTCTCAAAAGAAATAGTTTTGATATTTACTTTCAAAAATGGAAATCTTGAACAAAAGGAAATTTTCTAGCAAATTAGGTATATTTAGATTCTGAAACTCCATTTTATTTTTGTGAAATCTTCTCAAGATTTAGAAGTACTGTAAATCATTTTAATGTTTTCAAAATGGCCAAAAAATGGTTATCAATACAAAAACAAAAACTGACTCTTACCCTGTCATCCATGCTCTCTTAAGAAGAAAATTGTTCATCCCATTCATTAAAGTTTATCATTACTCAGAGTGTAATTCTAAAATATATTTGATATAAAAGATAAGGGGTCTTATTACAAGCCTGCTTACCATGATCATTGGGGAATAGTTCAACTGACATTACCAATACTACATACCAAAACAGGGTAATGACTTATAATTATAAGACAAAGGGTCTCATGACAAGCCAGCTTGTTCTGTTAAATTACAACCAGTGAATGGCATTGTCAAATAGCTGGCCACCAACCAGGACAATGGCTTTTTATCTTGCAAAATAAGAAGAAAGAAAAGTGATACAAAATATGAAGGCATATTTTTGGATTCATTCTTTTAATTATACTCTGAAATGGATGGGATAATGGACGATTAAATGGTTAAAAGGTATCCTTGTCGAGACTATAGACATTTGCTGGCAGCAGAGGCTCTACTTATGACAAAAGAGTCATTATAAAGCTAAATTGGAAAAGTTCTTTGTTTTATCATTATCAACCAATTAAGGCTAGTTTAAAACTTAGAATGTATTTAATCTTAACAAGAGAAGAAAATCGCAGAAATAGCTATTATTATATTCTGAATTTATGTATACCTAGTTATGTTAGAATTATCCTCTTAGATAAGATTTTTATATAAAAAACGTTTAAGTATTTAAACATTTTTCAGAGATAACTGTTTCTCCCAGTGAATCGCCAATTGTTGTGCTGCACAACAACCCCCCATTTCATAAAATTTTCTTTCTAACTATAATATGAAATGAGTCTCGTTTAAACATAGATGTGTGAATAAATTGGTATCAACTCATCATTACAAAATTCTTCATCAAAAGGTCCAACGGAAATGTTATATTATAAACCTTTTGAACAAATATGAAATCGGTCTTATGAATAAATATAAAATTCTTTATTATTGCGATAAAGCGATCGGAAGATCGCATATTGCAACAACAAGGAAAACATAATGTAAAGACCCATTAACTTACCCCGATCCAAAAAGTGAATAACTATCGGTTATCGGGAAAGGCAAGAAAATATAACGAAAGGCCCTCTCCTATTTCTCCGATGCGATATCACTATCGGCAATCGGGGGATGTAGCATAGCACATGTTAAGACACCTTTAAAATCTCCCGATGCGATAAGGTGTATTGACATCGAGGATCGGCGATTTTGCAATAATATAAGTATTACGACCCAAGCACATCTCCGATTGCGATCCGATAAATCAAGGCGCGAGTTTCAAAATAGATTTAAAAGGCTTGCATGCATTATTTTGGATTATTATTAAAAGCCTTCCCGTTCCTGATAGTGACTTACTTGTGATTATCCACCAAAAAACTCAAGCCACGCTTAAATGAATCATTTGGCATATAAACGATATGATGGGTATTTAAAATGATTGACAGGTTAAGCGGCCAATTAATGAAGCAGTTATGCCGAGATCTTCCCTGAGATTGTATCTACGACAGTATTATTTTAATATTTCATTACTCGCTAATTGATATAATTTTTTCATATTGGCTCACACCACCTATTCTCTGTATCACATTCATTTTATTCCTTGCGTAGAGTTCCACCGAAACAATAAGTTCAACCCAAATGGGAAAGAAATCCAAGAGATCTGAAGCAACAGTAGCTCCTTCAGTAACAATGCAATCCACCAGTGATCTAGGACCAAGCAAAAAGGGATTGATTTCAGACACTACATGTCTTGGTATTGGAAACACAATTTGGCAAAGCATATATAATTTAATTGAAGCAGAGGAGCCTGAGACATTATCGATACAAGTTGCCACATATTCAACTAGAAAATCAGAAGCTTCCCTGAAAGATTTAGCTGACTCATATCTACACCGAATAGCAGTTCGTGAAAAAATTATCCCATACACTGATGTAGTGCGATGGGCAGTAGAGGAGATCTCGGTTTTAAACAGAGCATTTTGCACAGTTGACGGAAAGGTCTTCGGCTCATTTCAACCTGATGATTTCAGGAAAATGTATCACTTGCTTGAACCTCAAAAGAAATACAATAAAGCCTTTCTTGAGAAGTTCGCAAGTGAGAATGAGACTGAATCGGCCCCAATTTGGGAGTGGAGACAGCACCCGTAAGGCACAAACATGAATCTTCAAGTAAGTACTCTGTAGATTCATTATGTTCTCCTTATTGTTATGCCGGGACAATGATGTGTAGAATTTGGGTATTACATGATTCTGCAAAATTCACTATTGAAATGGTTCCCTTAATGGAAGTGGCAGTTAAAAGTGAAGTAATGGATTGGGGAAATATATTGTCAGATAAATTAGCCATTGCAATTCTTGAGTTTAGAAATAAAACTCGCGTTACTGATAGGTCTATTCCTCCGTTTTATTTTAGTGATTATATTTTAGATACTCTTTGTTTCAATTCTGAATTTCCTGTACTGGGGTGGAGATGGACTTCACAAGACACCATGCCAATTCACATTATCATCAAAAGCTGTGGAAAGCGCACTATAAGGACCACTTGTACCAAATTTGTAATGGTTTTCCGTTGCCTATTTACTATGCCATTTTTGATAAGCCTTCCCCAAATATTTCTTCGGAAGCAGAGATTGACCTAACCGTTGTAGGAAATTGGTTTGAGGAAGATAAGTTCACATACATAAGGGTTTTTGGTAGTCTTGCAAGACCTCATGTCCTTCCTCTGTACATACCTGACAGGTTGTTAGCCCAAGAATTGGCCTATCAAATTACAACAGTAGGAACATCCAAGACTCTTAGGACTTCAAAAAAGCAGGCTTGGCCTACTTTTCCTTTGAGATGCGGTGTTTATACTTTGCACGACTACAAGCATGCGGAGAAGGAAGCAGAGAAAATAAACATGCTCAACCTTGCAACCGTTCGTAATAGGCAATTCGATCCAAGGAAAGTTGCCTATAACGTGCTTGAACAAGCCAAAATTACAAGGTTTGATCATGAGAAAGATGATTTTGATGACTTGTTTTCTTCGGCAGAGTCATTATTCCAGGTACAAACGCTGGCCAAAATGAGATATAACGATGAGAGGCTAGTAGAATTTAATAATGTCAGAGAATAGAGGTTGCAAAATCTACCTCTGGACTTATTAGCTACTACCCCGACAACACAATCAAGCGAGCCTGAACAACAACTCATTGACAAACCTCCTGTTGTATCAAAGATTCTCGAGAGAGGAAAAGAACTAGAGCAGGAGAAAGTGCAGGAGAAAGAGTAGAAAAAAGAACAGGACAAGGTCAGCGAAAATATCAATGTGGATACTCAAATTGATCCTAAACTACTCCAAGAATGGCAGCAATTTGACTCCATTATAAGCAATCTGGAAGGTCCAAAAGGTGCAAATACACCCAAAGTAACAGATGGACAAGGTACAGCGTCAACAACGGTTCCAAATGAAGGAACCAGCGGCCTACCCCCTAGCACGGATTTAGAAATGATTCCAAAAGATCCCTCTGATCAAATTATTTTGCAGGTGGAGGACATACCTCCATTAGATGTCTTTTACAGTCCCAAAAATAGGGCTGTAGTGAAAAGACAGAGGAAAAGGAGAAGACTTGATCAATCTTCCATGTTTCCAGCACAAACAGAGATAGCTAATGTAGTGTGGAAAGAAGATTTTAACCCTTCCGATGATCTAACAAAGGTTTCTCAGTATGTAGGAGCTTATTCGGCAGCCACTATGCACAAGGCATTAGAAGTAAGTAATGTACTTAAAGAAAAGGAACAAGCAATTGTTTTGTTTCAATCACAGGTGTCCAAAGCACAGCAGAAAATTGAACAGTTGGAACAGCAACTATCAACACAGCAGCAATTAAACAATCAATTGAATAAGCAATTGCTTGAAGAGAAACAGAGAATAGACTCAAGCGCAATACAAAATCAAAAACAATTATCCGAACATTGGCCAGGTTAAAGACAATGAATGAAATTATGATGAAAAAAAAAGATGAGCAAATCGCTCAGCTGTCACTTCAAGTAGAGAAGTTCAAGAGTCTTCCACAACCTACCGATTTCAGGTCTGAAGCGCTACAAATTAACAAGGCATTGGTTACACAGTTAAGACTGTTATGTCATAACATTTCTCTGGTTGAGCTCCTTTGTGATATAATGACATCAATAGTTGACAAACCAGTCAATGCTAGGCAGGATTTGGAACAGGCCGATGAGACTCTAACAAACTTTCTTGCTTGACAAGACACCAATGAGGGGCAGGCAGCAAATCTACCCAAAATCCTAGAACCACACAAGGAGATCCTTTTCTTAGAATGGCAGTCATAGCTGATGAAAGCAGAGAGAGAGGTTTCTAGATGTAGATTATCTACAAGTAATTTAATTGAGCTAATCAATAACACTCTTTATCTGTCTAACATGATTTCACAATGAACCCTAGGTAAATTTCTGTTAGCCAAGACATTGGAGCAAGCATGTAATCAAGAGTTGGAGAAGAATGGAAGATTAATTGCTGGCATCCAAAGTTTAACTTGGGATACCTATTGGATTTTCTTAGTAAAACCATACAGTCAAAGGGCTTCCCTCAAATGTTTAACCGATGTGATCGGTTGTATCATTCCCGAAATCCATAATGCCACATACTCAGCTCAACTCCATTCTCGTCTCAGTCGCCCTCCAGAATTGGAACCGATGCTTGCAATCTGCCAATTGAAATCAAAAGGAGAACATCTGAAACAATGAATCATGTCGTTGACTACCAATAAACCTGTTGTGGAGAAGATACTCAAGATTTAGTTGTACCAATTAATAGCATTTTATTTTTGTAGTTGGTTAGTTTAATTAGTATTTATAGACCCTTTCATGCATTTAGAAAGGGTCCTCAGTTTTTGTATGAAACTCAAATCTGGAAGTTACACTATTGTGCTTCTGGTATATTTTTTAAAGACTGGGCTGGTATTCCAAATTCTAACAAAGAAAGCTTTGACGGGATGTGCACTATTGCCTTGATGTGGAAGTATTTCTAAGTTGGGAAAAGGAATTTGAATGCGATTGATATCGGGAGTGATTCAAATCACATATGGTACTATTATCTATGATCTTGTTTCATTCTTTCATGTGAATCATCATTTGATTACTCTTGCTATCATTGGGTATATGTATGTGTTTTCAACAACAATCCTTATATTTTTCACTATTGAATGTTTAAGGAATGTTATTCTTTTAGTCATATATGTATCAGTGATATATAAATGATAAGTACAATAATGTTTTAATGATTACTTTGTTCAACTACTTGAACAAAGTAATTATCATATGAATGAATGTCTTTTTTTACCAATAGAGTCATCTATATGCCTGTTTGTGGATAAAGATTATCAAACGTTACACTAAAAACATAAATTTCCCGGGATAGGATAGTTATTCATATTTTTACCTTTTAGATTAAATCATTCATCCATTACCATTTTATTAGAAAAACCACTCATTTATCCATCCCCTTTTATTCATCATTGGGAAATTGGTCCCATTATTTCCAGTCGGAGCCACCACACCAAACGGAAAAGGAGATGCATTAAGGTCCGGACCGGGTGGTTTTCCCCGATGTTGTTGCAGCGATTTTCGAGGCATCAACACCTCTATAACTGTATTGGGCTTGGGCCAATTCAGAATGAACTTAACTTTAGAGGGGTCTATCTTCAGCTTACCTCCTCCAACAATGTGTCCCAAATACACTAAAGAAGTCTTGCCAAATTCATATTTTGACATCTTTAAAAACAATATTTGTTATTTTCTCAAGACATCAAGGACTTTGTTTATATGCATGAAATGTTCATCTCTGGATCTATTGAATATGAGAATATTGTCTAAGTACACAATGACAAAATCATCTAGAAATGGTCTCAATACATCATTCATAACTCTCATGAAATTAGTTGGATCATTTGTAAGATCAAAAGTCATAACAAGACACTCAAAAAATCTGTGTTTAGTTTTAAATGTGGTTTTCCAAATGTCCTCATCTATTCTAACTTGATGATAACCACTTCGTAAGTCTAACTTAGTGAAATACTTTGCATACCTCAACTGATTAAGCAAATCATCAATTCTTGGGAGTGGATAACGATTCTATACTGTGATTTTGTTCAATGCATGGAAATCCACACACATGTGCCAAGTCCCATCCTTCTTTGGCACCAAGACAATGGGTGAACCACATGGCAAAGTAGATGGGCATATGATACCTTTTTTCAGCAATTCTTGAACTTGCTTCTTAATTTCCATGCTCTCCATAATCGACATTTGATACTTGCCAATGTTTGGAAGTGTAATATCCTATTGCAATTGTATCTCATGCGTAATTCTCCTCTTGGGAGGTAACCCCTTTGGTTCTTGAAACATATTTCTATGCTTTCTTACCACATCAAACAAATCAAATTTCAATTTGTCATCACAACGTTCAAAAGATTCATAATCAATATCATCCTTTTTCTTGATCATGAGAAGCAGAAAAATTTTATTTGCATTAACTAGTCTCTTCATCTGCCCTGCATTAACCATAGAAATGTTTAACTTTTTGCGATGGGCTCTCACAATGTACTCTACTCCATTCTTGAGAAATAGATATTTGTTGTCATGGTGATAAAATATTTCTTTCCTATCATACAAATAAGGACTACCCAAAATAATTCCTGATATGTCAAGTGGAACTACATCTAACTCAACCTCATCAATGAACTTTTCAGTGATGGTGAACTCGAATAAACTCTTCCTTGTAACCTCTAAATTTTCATTATTGACTATCCAACCCAATGTGTTAGGGTCCAACCCTAACCCCCTTATTTATGTAGTATGGTCGAGTCATAGTTATAGTCGGTTAAAGACTCAATAAAGCCCTTTTGTGTCTAGCAACAACCCCCCCCCTTTTTTCATTTAAGTATTTGTCCAAAATGCTAAATGAATAGGGAACCCTAGTTTAATTTTGAGAAAAATCAAATTTTCCTTCTTCAAAATAAAGCTACCATCGTAGGCTTAAAACAGTCGTTCGAATATTTTAACCTAAAGTATACGATAAGGTAAAGGTCTTTAAAAAATTGCATTTATGCACAAGGCCCCCCCACGTTAAGCCTAACGTCGCATCGCAGTAAGTAATGTTCATAAGGAAAAACCTCAAAATCTGTCGTTCTGCGATAAGACCGATCGCAAGATCGCACATCGCAGAAATAAAATGGCAATACTTAACAAACATCAAACTCCTGCGACCTGTGATGTTGCGACATGCGATATTGCGATCACCGCAATGGCACAGTCTGCGATCTAGCGATTTGCGATAAGCGCGCCTTGTGATGGCACAACCTTCAATGTAACGTAAGCAAATCATGAATCATTTAATCTCGAATCCTTTGGGCACGCCATTCAAAGAAAAGCCACTTACCATAATCTGATCCCAAATCATGCACTTTTAATGATAGTAAGTGGATTAGTTGTCAGTTATTTAATGAAATAAAGACGCGTGCTTTGCTAAAGAATTATTTCACGTAAGGTGGCATATTTGGTATATCTGTTGCATTTAAAACTCTCCCATCACCTTTCTCAATCAGTCATTTCCACTTCGCTCGTAATATGTAGGAACTAAGAGATAAGAAGATTCAAAAGCCGAACGCAGGAGCAAATGGGGAAGAAACATAAATCCTAAGGCTCCGAGACGAAGGAAAATGCAAAGGAGATGGCGCCCTTGTACACAGACACTGCATGCAACAGAGACGCAGGAATTTCGACCTGGGAAGGCATGTATAGGTTGCTGGAGGAGGAAAATCCTAGAGTAATGAAGGTTGATAGTGCCGCGGGATCACAAAACTATTCCGAGGCATCCTTAGAAGAGCTAGCATGTTCATTTCTTCACCGAATAGCATCTAGACCCAAGATTTTGCCGTATACAGATATGATCAGATGGATACTTGACAATGCAGAGTTACAAGGCAGACAATTCAAGGCTCCAGGACATGGGATCATAGGATCATTCGCCGTGCAAGAATTAAAGCTTATGTATCCTCTTCCTGAGGCTCAGATGACCTACAACACGCAATTTGTCAAGAAATTTGCAGCAGAGAGCCCAAACATGGCAGAAACCACTAAAGAATGGACCAGAAGAGAGGAGCTGCTAAAAAGGGACAAAAATGGTATGTACAGCACTGGTTCCCTCACCTCCCCATATTGTTTTGCTGCGGCCATGCTGTGCAGGCTGTTTGGGATGCCAGACATAAATAAA
>APFE031688330.1:33957-53568 GCA_000404065.3 Pinus taeda | reverse complement strand
GAGCTGAGCGACAAACTCACCAATCAAGTGACAGACTTGCAAACTGACTACGACGAGGTTGACAGACGAGTGACAGAGTATCTAGCTTGGCAGGATGGAGAGGAAGGGAAGAGAGCAAATGCACCTAGAATAAACAAAATCCATAAAGAATTGCTCTTTAACAAATGGGACGATCAAATCAGGCAGGCAGAAGAGGCGGCAGAGGCAGCGGCGACACAGGCGAGCGTTCTTATAGACTGTGTAAATGAAAATTTACACAGAGCCAACTTAATCACAGAAACCACCCCGGGATACCTACCAAACAAGTCATGAATAGAGGCAGAATGGAAACAGAAGGTGCAGGAAAAGGGAAAAGCGACCCAGGCATTGAACAAGTTGAATTGGGAGTACTATTGGTCATACTTAGTCAAGCCACACAGTCAATGGATGACTATGAAATGCATCATAAACTCAGCCGAGAAAGTAGTGCCAGCTCTCATAGATTCCGTTTTCACAGCCCAGCTTAGCGCAAAGGTTGGCCAACCGACTCTTCTCAAATCCATGATGAACACTTGCAGTTTTAAGGACCAAATTCAGAAGTAGCTTATTTTTAGTAGTTTGTTGTTTATTTTTATTTAGATTAGAAAAAGGATAGTCATTTGAGAGCCGTATCCTAAAATTTTGTAAAAACACTATTATTAGAATTAGGAAGTAGTATTTTAACCCTTCTCATGCATTTAGAGAAGGGTCCAAAGATTTGTCAAAAAACTTATCCTCGGAACATGCACTTCTGCACCCTCAGAGGAGGTTTTGATGAATGGATGGATCGAGATTTATTTTTACTTGCATTTTGATATCTGCTACTGATGTTGCACTTTTGTACTCTTGGTAGATTTTTGAACAAGTAGAGATAGATCGTTTTTTCTTGAAGCTTATGGGTAGAACTAGTCATAAATGGTACTTTTATCTCTTGGCAATGTCTTCTTATATTCTTTAAGTGATTTACAGTTTCAGTTGTTTATATGTTACTGCATGAATGTATGGGTTATCATTTGGCACTTTTGTATGGTGGAGTCATATTGTTTGTGTCTGACATATGAATAACTTATTATGCGATATGCTGTTCACAACTATTTTGCCTAACTTCTTAGGCAAAGTGGTTTATCTTTAATGATTTCTATTCTTATAATGGCTGAATGATCTTTATTACCAGTTATTATTCGAAATATTTTTAGATCACATAATGGAAGATATACAATCCCAGGTTAGAATAGATTTGATCTGTTGTTTCTCACTAGATTACAATAGCATAGAGTAAAGTTAAAGAATCTGAATTAGATTAGCTTTAAAATACTCTTAGATCAGCATAGTTCAACTCTATACACACACACACACCCAAGATCGGGAAACTGGTCCCGTTATCCCCAGTCGAACCCGCTATACCAAACGGATAAGGAGCTGCCAACCAAGGTCCGGACTGAGTGGGTATTCCCCTTGTTGTCGACCCGATTTTCGGGGCTTCAACAAGCCCATATTAATATTTTTAGGTGGATGACCCGCATTTAAAGAAGGGACCACAATTATTTGCAAATGGGCCATGGTATTATATAGTTGGTATTAATAAGAACCATGGTACTAACCCATGGTATTACATGTATGAATCCTATATAAAGGATAGAGGCTCCCCATGAGGAGCATCATGTCTTATTTTGTAATTGAGCCTAGCTCTACTGGAGGTTGCCCCCTCAAAGAGGCAAGTGAACATTGCTTTCCTTTCTGAATAATAAAATGCATGCTGTTATTTATTATAGTTCTGTGTTCTGGGTATATTTCTTTGCATATTTGGTATTTTGGTATCTTCTCATAGGTCAATAGCATAACAAGTGGTATTAGAGCACTTTCTAGAATCGATGGGATCTCCATTTTTAGCAGATTTTTTTTTTTTTGGCTAGAGACGTGTTCCGACGTCTTTAGACCATGGGATCTACTGTTGAGCGCATAAACCTGCGGATTTGGGGAGGCATGCACACAGGAAATACAAGAGGTGGTCACGCTTGTTGGATTCCCTTGTAACCCATGTAGGTACCCCTTCGAGTAGTAGTGCATTAGACAAAACCGCGCATGGACTGTCTTCCAAGTACCCTTTGGGTATATCGAAAGCCCCTTAGGCTCTCTTGAAACCTCACCATAGATAAACCATCAGTCATCTTGCTACTACAGTACATCGAGAGCAGCACTTGGGGAGATTATTCATGCGTACGATAAGGTATTCGGGTTGTACAGGTAAGGGTACAATTAATCCTCCTTGGTTAGTGCCCTGAAATACTGGGTTGAGTACTACTGTCGGACCCTTATGTATATTACGATCTATAGCACCTGACCCTCCTTGAGACCATAGTTCCCTTGTCTCCCTCTAGATCACGCATCATCTTTGCCAAATCAGATCTACCAGGTTAGGTTTTTTCATAGCCGCAACAATCAATTCCACCATTTAGATCTATCAGATCCGCCATTCATATCTATCAGATCTGCTAATTAGATCTATCAGATCCACCATTCAGATCTAGCAGTTTGGGCTCTGTAGTAGTCACAACAATCAGATCCACCATTCAGATCTAGTAGCAGGGGTTCGATCACTACCACATTCCTACTCATACTTTGCAGTTGAGGGTTTCACTGACAAATTTGACTATTTGTGTGGCTCCTATACCTGGGCGTGATTCTAAAATAAAAGAGTTTGAGACCCTCCCAGGATGCTTAGAGGAGATTTAGCCCATAAGAATTAGGTCTCGAGCTAAGCAAGAGGGTACCATTCACTTGTCAGCATCAAAATTTCGGGTGGTCCCAAAAAAATTTCACAGTAACGACAAGTGCATTGTTTCAGTGCATGGTACAAACCAGAGCTCAAGCTATGGCCAATGAGAAGATCAACACCCTTGAACAAAAGTTGGAGGCATTAATGAAGTAGATCCAAACATTAAATGACATAATCACAGAGGGCAAGTCGGTGGCAAAATCAGAGGCATGTGATTTTAATGAGAACCTTGAGGGTGAGTCTAGCCATTCTCTTCACTTCTATGGAAACCACCAACAGTCCCAGCTTCGACCACTCAAGCTGGACATGTATAAATTTGATGGCTCTCATCCGTCCATATGGCTAGCACAAATGGAGAAATATTTCACAAAATCACATTAGAGATGATGGGACTAAGCTAAGTGTGAGAAGCTTGTATTTGGACCAAGAAAGATGGCAATGGTGGTCGTGGCATCAACGTTGCTATGCAATGCCATTAACTTGGCAGATATTCTCAAAAGCCCTTTCTGATCGATTTGACCATGAATCTAACTTTTTGGATCATCTTACTAAGCTCTGACAAACAGGCACAGTGCAAGAATATATTAAATCCTTTGAAGCATTAGCCTTCTTCACAAGAGGTCTAGTAGATGAATTCGACTTGGAATGTTTTATCAGTGGTCTCAAATATGCCATACAAGCCCACGTCCGACTACAACACCCAGTCTCATGGTTGGCAGATTGCAAGATAGCTTGTGAAGTAGAACGCATGTTAGCAGCCCAGTTGACTCATCCAAATTTCATAGCCAAGGGACGCCCCACCCAAGCTCCGAGCACTACCCAGACACTTAAGGTTCAAAATATGTCACCAGCAGAAATGGCGGAAAGAAGAAATCAAAGATTGTGTTACTACTATGATGAGAAATACTCTGCGGAGCATAAATGCAAGGAACCCAAATTCTTTCAAATTGATGCTACTGATCACAGTTCATCTGAGGAAGCCCCACCATTTGAGGGACTAAAGGAGGAAGATGAGGACAACTAGCCGGACAATGAGCTCCCAGCTACACCTGAAGAACCAGTTATCTCACTTCATGCTTTGGCTGGAATTTCTTCTCCCTAAACTCTCAAAATCAGAGGTTTTATTAAGCATCACCCTATAGTAGTCTTGATTGATAGTGGCAGTATGCATAACTTTATCCATCAAAGAGTCATTGAAGTAGTGCATTGTTTTGTCATAGCAGTCTCTAATTTCCAAGTCCAGATTGTTGATGGGGGGACAATGAAATGCGAAGGCCTCTGTGAAAATGTCAAACTTCAAATGGGGGATTATCATCTAAAGACCCACATGTTTTCCATCAACATGGGTTGGTGTGACATTGTCATGGGTGCTGAATGGCTCCGCACACTTGGCCCAATCACAATGGATTTCCAGGAGTTATATATGAGCTTCAAGCAGAATAACCACACACATACCCTCTACAGACTCCAGGTAGGTTCTCCTTCTATCATCAACTCGCATAGGATGGAAAAATTGTTAAAAAAGGACCACCATGGAGTTATAGCCCAATTTAATTCCATCCAAGCCTTCGAACCCACTTCTCTTCATATTCATCCTGAGATGCAACAGGTCTTAAACAACTATCTACAGGTCTTTGACAAGCCTCATGAGCTTCCACCCTCGAGAGAGGAACATGATCATAGCATTACTTTGGTCCCACAAGCACAACCACCAAATGTATGCCCATATAAATATCCTTTCACCCAAAAGAATGAAATTGAAACAATCATCAAGGAACTCTTCGAAGTTAGTGTCATTCATCCTAGCATTAGTCCTTATTCATCACCTGTGATCATGGTGCTCAAGAAAGATGGGGAATGGCGTATGTGTCTATACTTCAGGGCCCTCAACAAGCTAACAGTCAAAAATAAATTTCCCATCCTAGTTGTTGATGATTTGTTGGATTAACTAAATGAGGCTCAATTCTTTACTAAGATCGACCTTCGCTCAGGCTATCACAAACTTCACATGAAAGAAATAGACATTCCAAAGACTGCTTTCCGAACTCATGAAGGCCATTATGAACTCCTGGTCATGCCATTTGGTCTCTGTAATGCCCCATCCACTTTTCATAGCTTCATGAATCACCTGCTCAAACCATATCTTAGAAAATTTGTCCTTGTTTTCTTTGATGACATCCTCATCTACAGCCTCACCTAGGAAAAACATCTTCAGCATGTAGATTTTCTCTTGCAACTACTCTGGAAGCATAAATTATTTTTCAAACTGTCCAAGTTCTCTTTTCACATGGAAGAAGTTGAGTATTTGGACCACATTGTGGGGTGTGAAGGTGTCAGGGTGGATCCCAAAAAGATCCAGGCAATGCAGGATTGGCCTCAACCAAAGACCTTCAAGAGCTTGAGAGGATTTTTGGGTCTCACTAGCTACTATCACAAATTTGTTCACAATTATGGTCGCATTGCTAGACCCCTCACTCACCTTCTCAATAAAAATTCATTCCTCTGGAATGATGAAGCGCAACAGGCATTTATAGCTCTCAAACATGCCATGTGTTCCACTCCCATATTGACACTACCTGACTTCAACAAATCTTTTGTGATTGAATGTGATGCTTTAGGTATGGGTGTTGGTGTTGTCTTAATGCAGGAAGGCCGACCCTTGGCCTTCACTAGCCAACAACTAAGTGGGACAAATCTTGGACAATCTACCTATGAGAAGGAGATGATGGCTATCTTACATGCAGAGGATACCTGGTGACCATACTTATTGGGGCATCGTTTCCAAATCTGCACAGACCATCAAATTCTTAAATATTTTTTGGAGCAATGCTTATCCTTGCCACAACAAAATAAATGGCTAACCAAAATTTTGGGATATGATTATGAGATAATTTAAAAGAAAGGGTGTGAAAATGTCATAGCGGATGCTTTATCATGCCAATTTGAGGAGGAAAGCACCCTGCTAGCAATATCTCTTCCCACTCCAGAGTGGATTGAAGAGGCTCGCAAGGAATGGTTTTCACATCCTTTGCTCTCCCAACTCATTAATAAATTACAGGCGGATCCAAATTCCACAACGGGCTACTCTTGGCAGGATGAGATTCTTCGCTACAGGGACAAAGTAGTGATATCACCAACATCCACCCTCAAAAGTCACATTTTGGTAGAGTTGCACTCATGTCCTCATGTCCCACTGTAGGCCATTCAGGCTTTCAGAAGACTTATGCTCGCACTCACAGTTCATTCTTTTGGACAGGCATGAAAAAGGACATTCTTACTCTTGTAGCTGAGTGTGATGTGCGTCAGCACCATAAAGGAGAAACAATCAAATCCCCAGGTCCATTACAGCCATTGCCCATCCCTGCCTCAATCTGGACAGAGGTTTCTCTGGATTTCATTACGAGTCTTCCAAAGTCAGGAAACAAGTCAGTGATCATGGTGGTTGTGGACATAATTTCTAAGTATGCTCATTTTTGTGCCCTACCCCACCCATTTACACCAACTTTGGTGGCTCAATCTTTCATGGACCAGATCTTCAAATTGCATGGCATGCTCACTTCCATTGTGTGTGATCGTGACCCAATCTTCACCAGTAACTTTTGGCAGCAACTCTTCAGGCTACAAAGTACCCAACTACAACTCAATACTTCCTATCATCCCCAAAATGATGGTCAAACTGAAGTAGTAAACAAATGTTTGGAGACCTACCTCAGGTGTTTCACTTCAGAAAAGAAACATCTATGGGTACAATGGTTACCTCTAGCCGAATGGTGGTATAATACTAACTTTCATGCCACCACCAAAATGACTCCATATGAAGCAGTTTATGGTCAACTCCCTCCTTCACCTACTTCTTATATCCAAAGATGCTCGAAGGTACAAGCATTGGATCAACTCCTACAGAACCATGCAACCATGCTAGCCCACCTCAAAGAGAATCTCCATCAAGCTCAAAATCACATGAAGCAACAGGCAGATCAACATTGGTTAGAGCGCAAATTTCAAGAAGGGGATCAGGTATTCTTGAGGCTACAACCATATAAGAAAACATCACTCAAAGACAAGGGTTGTCAGAAATTATCTTCAAAATTCTACGGGCCGTATCAAATACTTCAGTGCATCGAAGAAGTAGCCTACAAGCTAGCCTTGCCACCCATTGCAAAAATCCATCCTGTCTTCCATGTCTCATGCTTCAAGAAAGTGGTTGGAAACCATTATAGAATTCAAACCAGTCTACTGGAATTGGATGAAGAAGGTTCAATCTAGCTCCAACCTAAACAGGTTCTTAACACGCGGGAACGGCACCTACGTGGCCGCACGATCAAGGAAGTCCTCGTCAAGTGGAAAGACACCTCGCCAGAAGATGCGACTTGGGAACCAACCACTATTCTTTAGCAGTTTCCGCAGCTTCAGCCTTGAGGACAAGGCTATCTTTATGGGGGAGGGCATGTTAGGGTCCAACCTTAAGCCCCTTATTTATGTAATAGGGTCGAGTCATAGTTATAGTTAGTTAAAGAGTCAATAAAGCCCATATTAATAATTGTAAGTGGTTGACCCACATTAAAAGAAGGGACCACAATTAGTTGCAAATGGGCTATGGTATTAGATAGATGGTATTAATAAGAACCATGATACTGACCCATGGTATTGCATGTATGAATCCTATATAAAGGATAGAGACTCCCCTTGAGGAGCGTCGTGTCTTATTTTGTAATTGAGCCCAACTCTATTGGAGGTTGCCCCCTTGATGAGGCAAGTGAACATTGCTTTCCTTTCTGAATAATAAAATACATGTTGTTATTTCTTATAGTTCTATGTTCTGTGTATATTTCTTCGCATATTTGGTATTCTGGTATCTTCTCGCAAGTCAAGAGCATAACACAATGGATATGGCTTATAATGAGGTATACTTTCAAGGTTAAGCTTTTTGACCAAGTCTTCTAAAATTAAGTTTGATTGTGACCCACCATCGAATAATGCATCATTCTCTATATGATTTGAAATTACCCTTACATGAAACAAATCTATTCTTGATTCTTCATTTGGAGTGTTGTTCTGAATGTGTGAGGATCTAGTGCTTGCAACATATTCTTTTTCTTTTTTGACCATGGCTGAAATCTTGGTCTCATCACCAGGATATGATCTAAGGTCATGTTGTATGGTAGCGTTCGTCTTTTGTTTTCCCTTATTGTTTTGTTTCTTAGGCCTTAGTTCGGGATGTAATTTCCAACAATAAGTTTCATCATGCCCAACTTTGGAACAATGTTGGCATATGGTTCTCTCCCTTATTTCTTCACACTTGCATTATTCTTTCCCTTCCATTTTCCTCCCTTCTCTTTCTCCTTACCCTTGAATGGCTTCTTCTTACTACCCTCTTCTAGAATGTTTCAAATAGGAATGTAAACCCCCAGTATATTTCAATAGTGTATCTTGGGAATTCAAGTTTACTGCTAACAACAAAGCCCTCTTTCTAAACTCTTGGGTATAGTCTTAGACTGTTTGGCGTTTGAGCTACCTAAAATTATTCCAACTCGTAATGGATTTTTGCATATACGCTAAAGGATAAAACTATCTTCTAATTGTAGAAACAAATTCAACCCAAGAAATGGATATCTTACCATAAATTCACATTTCCTCTCGAGTCTTTGCTTCCCACCAGATTAATGATGCTCCTTCTAGCCTCAATGAAGCCAACTAGATCTTTATATCATCTTCTTGAAAGTTATAAATTCTATAGTATACCTCCAATTGTCGAATCCAATTGTCTAAATTTTATGCATTCACCTCACCATTGTACATGGGAAGTTCAAACTTAACATCCAATTTGAGTAAGGGAGTTTTTCCTTTCGAAGTTTAGGAATGAGTATGGACAGTTTCGATGGTGGAAGTAGAAAAATGTTTCTATTTGAGATGTTGAGGAAGATGAATATGGTGGAAATGGAGGATGCTTTCCTCCATTACCCTTTGAATCCTTCTTATCATCATTTTTGTCTCTCAAGCTTCCTTCTCCATGTGGAGGCTTAAACTCTCTCCATTCATTCTAGTGTTCCTCTCTACATAAAGGATTCTAACCATGTCAATCAAGTCATAGAAGTATTTCTTGAATGTTTCCTCTTCTGAAGACCTTCAGTTTCTCTTGCTCCTAACATGATGGTTGTGGATTCAGGCTTAGTTTTTGGTACGGCTTGTACCTCTTCAATCTCAATTGAAGGCAAAACTTGAGGTATTTCAAGTGCAACTGGGATTGGAACTTTGGGTGGAGATTGTGGCCTTGTGGCTCTCCTTCTTCTAGGAATTACCTCGGGAGTTCCAACCAATAGTTTCCCTTCTCCTCTTTGCAATTTAACCTTGTAAGCGTCACCATTTTGCAGCCATTAAACCGCTACTTTCACAAAACTCAAGAAATCAAGAAAATAAACCTTTGCTCTGATACCAACTTGATCTGTTATTGAATGTTATTTTTTTGTGCTAATTTCAATTATATATTTATAAACAAATGTTTGTCCATTGCTTCCCATGCATAGGTTTCCTTAGGTTGTTTGTGAATGTAAATAGGTATATCAAGTTTAATGTGACATTCATGAGAAAAATGGCATAAAAGACAAGTGTTGAACAAGAGCAATGACAATTACAAAAAACCATCAACATGAACACTTAACACAATGTTTTGATGAAGGAGTTCACCCCTCCTGAGCTACATATCCTTGGTCCAGTTTCCGTGGATTAGGCTTCTGTATTAGCTAAATATGAAAAAAAAAATTGTTTACAAAGATCTACCTCTCCTAAAACCTACTTCAATGTGCTTAGAATGTTGAAATTAACTAGGAACACCTTTTCCTGAGCTCAATTTGGTCGAAATTTGCTCTAGTTATGACCCAACCTGTTTTTCCATAGAAAACCTCCTCCAAAATTGGAGGAACTCTAGTTAGATCCATTAAAATTAGTGAAACCTTCGAATTTATCGGATCCACTAAACATTTCGCTGAATTAAGCTGGAGTTTAATTAAAATTAAGCACAATTATTTGGGTGTTAATCCGAGTTAATTAGCACTAATCACACAGTTTAAGGGCTAAATGTTTTCATTTGCACTGGCAGTTTACGTGGAGGTGTCACATGGTGGCATTAACTATCACGCTGGCCACCGGTTCTCCTGACCGCGACCTTAGAAATCACCGTCAGATAAACAATGTCACATGTTGTGGGTTTGTGGTTTGGTAACCACCAAATGGTGTGGGTTGTCTGCTAGTTTGTGTTAACCATAACATGTTCCACCAGAGCATTCACATGGAGGGTTGGCATGCGGGATGGCCCTCCTAACTGCCACCCTTAACCATTTTAAAACTCAAATATGTGTGGTGTGCTATACATGTTAAGAACTAATGCGTGGTGTAGTGGTTTTGGCACTGAGTTTGTTGGAGTTAGGTCCTAGGTTCGACCCCCCGGCCTGCCATAAAAATTTTGATCCACTGTGCATTCAACCCGATCCTTTGGGGAGGGACACGTGGCAGCTTCTAGGCTTGCCACTTGTCCCATCCTCATTGGACCACCTTCAACCATTAAAAACCTGCCATGTCACCACCTATGAACCCAATAAAAACTTGACACTTGGCGAGCTTTGGCTGGATGTTGACCTTGCACAATCACCTGCCACGTCAGCAGTACAGACTACTAACTGTGCAATGACTATGCATTTTCTAAAAATTTCTCTTGTTTGGCAAAGTGGATAAAACTCAATAACTTCATCATACGAACCTGGTTTTCATTGAAACAATTTGCGTTAGGATAATTTTTCCGAGACAGACGCGGTTTTTCAGGTTTCAAACCATTCTGAGAAATTTGATTTTTGAGCTAGATACTGAATGCCTAATCACATGTGCACTCATTTGTAGGTGGTCTGCACACTCAGTTGTAGACTCTTCCAAGGCCTCCATGCACTCAACTGTGAAGCCTTTCCTTAAGACCCAAAACACACAACAAAAGACTTGATCCCTTGTTCTCTCTCTATGATGTGATCTCATGATGATCTTCAACAAAGCATTACATGTCCTTAAAACATTATATTGCTACAAAAACCATGGTCCACATATCATGGACTCAACAAAACAGTGAACTAAAACCCCAATACCTCTTAGAAAATGAGGGGCTTCGACCCACCTCAAAGCCCCTAGACACTGCATGATAAATAGAACTTCGCACACTCTGCTCCTCAAAATGCAGAGTCTTTGACCAAAACTGGACCAAGTTGGGCTACACCCAACACTAAGACAATTTATTCAAGGGTGTAGAAGGTTCACATATCTTTGAACCCTAAGAAGTCAATTTTTGGTCTGATCACAGGGAAATTACTTTTACACATCATTTTTGAAACTAGAGTCAACATTGACCCCATAAATAATTGAAACCATTAAAAATATGCTAGCCCCTAAATCCAATAAAGAAACCTAATATTTTATGGGCATGATCATTTTTTTCTAAGGGGTTATTTGTAATTTTTCTAAAATAGTCAAACCCATCCACAATCTACTAAAGTAAGATCGAACCTTTTGATGCGATGACATAGCTCATAAAGAATTTGTGGCCATCAAAGAGGCCATAAGCTCAACTTGTGTTTTGGAAATCCCCCCAAATTACCAAAGATTTTATCATATATACTAATGCCACAAAGGAAGCTAGTTTAGACATTCTTCTTTAGAAAGTTGATTAGGATAAAGAACATCCTATAGCTTTTATGAGTCAAAGCTTATGTAAAGATGAATTTATGTATTTATTTATTGAAAAACACACTTACGCTTTAGTCAAAGCTATAAAGAAATTTTGACACTATATCCTTAGCAATCACACAAAGGAAAAAGTCGATTTGCTTGTTGTCAAACTTATGTTATTTTAGACTGTATTGTCTTCGAAGTTAGCCCATTGGTTGTCAAAGATCCAAGAACATGACTTGACAATTGTTACAACCAAAATGATAAAGGGACACAAATTCGCTCTTCATTTGGCCCAACACCTTGAGTCAAATGAACTTATTGAAAAATATGAGTATTTATCAACTTTACTCTTAATCAATGATGATTAGGTTGACCTTGAAAGACACCCTTGGTGCAAGGATGTTGTTCTCTATTTGAAAAATGAAAGGTATCTTGATAACTTGGACATTCTAAAACAAGAAGACTATGGCTTGAAGCTTCTAAATAATTGATGCTCAATACTCTTCTTTTACATAAGCCTTTTGATGGACTTCCCTTATGGTGTGTGGATGACGCAATTGCCAATAAATTGTTGCAAGAATGGCATGGGTTTATTGATTTCGATATGCATATTGGTGGCCGCATCACTAGAAAATATACATCACACAAAATATTGAGAGTTTGTTTTTACCGGTGATTAGCCTTTAAGGATAACTATAATTTTTTTTGAACTTGCAATAAATTTCAAAAAGCCTCATGAAGAGGAAACTTCCATGCTCTACCTTTGTAGTCTATCATATAAGAATTTCCTTTTTCTAAATTGGGATTGGATTTGATTGGTCCTAACAGTCCCCCTTCATCCACTAGGAATATTTAAATTCTTACTAACATTGATTACTTTACAAAATAGATAAAAGTAGTATCCTTGAAAACGTTAGGGATGAACATGTAATTACATTTATTGAGAATACTTTTTTTCCCGATTTGGTCTACCTTTCAAAATACACTATGATAAGGGACCAACATTTATTTATGCAAAATTTACTTGGATTGTCCCAATTATAGAATCAAACATTCCACTTCCTTGACTTATTACTCTTGGGGTAATGGTCAAGCTAAGTCTACCAATAAAAAATTAATTAAAATCCTCAATAATATTATCAATGACAAGCCAAGAAATTGGCATATTATATTAAGCTTTGATATGTGGGCTTATAGGACCACTTCCAAGTCTAGTATTAGGTTATCTTTGTTTCAACTCCTTTATGTCCAAGAGGCCATCATGCATGTTGAACTTGAAATAACTTCTTTAAGTTTAGCATTATAGGATGAAGAGTTGAATTATACTAGTGTCCCTCAACGAATTCTCTCTGTTGACTTTAGAAGACAATAAAAATTACTCACTTAACAAATTGAAGCATAGGCAACAAACAATTAAGAAATATTTTGATAAAAAGTCCATAAATGTTAATTTTCAAGTTCGACAAAAAGTTCTATTGTGTGACTCTACTCACATTAAGAAAGGAAAACACACAAAGTTCCATAAAATATGGATAGGTCCCTTTGTAATTGCAACCATTATGAGGAGAAATTCATACCTGCTCAAAGATGAAAATAACCGACTATTTTCCTATACCACTAACGGATCACACCTCATAACCTATGTCGAAGCTAATAAAGTATGAAGTATTATGATTTTATATTTCTTTCTGTACATGCAATTTTTTTTTTCTTAAAGATATTTGTTCGTTTTTATTTCTACAATGTTTTCTTTATTCTTCGTGCTTACATTTTTCTTTTATTGATTATGTTTTGAGTACAACACAATTTTTCTTGTTTCTAGACCATTTTTGATATGATAGTTAGATGTTACTACTTTTGCACATTTTGTACTAATTCCTTTTAACTAGTGTTGTAGCCATTACAACACCACCCAAAATGTTTAGCCTATATATCTGAATTTTGGGCCACCCTCTACTTTTCAAGGTCTTAACGAGTATCATCATCGATTGTAATGGCCAAATCCCTTTAATAACCTATCTATCATCAAAGCTACATTTGTTTTCATGTTCATGAGGCACATTGCCTATACTTGTTGGTCTAGCTTCATCTTTATTATTATGGTTTACGGCACGTGCAATCTAACAATCTTGCAAAGGATCTTTCAACATTGCCTCTCAATTTATGTTTATGTAGGTTACATAAATTATATTTCTAAGAAGCTATTGAAACTATGCTTATGCGTGTTATTTGTATGTCCAGGGTTTGGACAAGGCTACAATCATACCAAGTTACTTACTACCACCAGGGGAAACTCTTAATAGGAAGAAGGTATTATTAGGTTAGCTGGATTATAAGATGCATCATGATTCATCTATGGTTCAATATTAGCATATTGTCACAAGGATCTACCTAGCTCATCCACACTTGAGTCCATAGGAGACAATGAATTTGGAGTCCCCTCTACTTGAAGTTTCCTCAAGCTCCTTACTTGTGAATTCCTAAACTTTATTACTCCTTTGACCTGATGCGGGTTGTATTGCATCCTTGCAGGCTTTGCTTTAAACCTTGAAAGACTCGTATTTTATGTCTTTGTCACAAGCCACAATCGCAACAAGAAGTTCTAGTATGCTTGGGCTATGGAAGTATGATTTGTGACCCACACCATGAATCGCATCCTCTTTAGTTGCAAGTCACACTCTTAGAGCCTAGTAGCTTATGACTACCTTCTACAAATGTGAATTGCGACCAAGCTCTTCCTCATCGTATGTGGCAAAACTAGGTCATACTTTTAAATTATGACCCCACATGCCATTATCATCTTTTGTCTCATTCCATGGGCATCTAATTGATTTGGCTACCCTCCTCATGAGTGCTTATATCTCCCCATACACATTTACACTTGATCCTACATTGAAACACACCCTCTCTTGACTATACCCTTGCATAATCACTCGAATATCTTCTCAATTCATTATTAGACACCATACTTTCAAACACTTGCCCGTTATCCCCTCTTGCAACGATTTTTTGCCTCGAATATAATTCACAGTTCAACACTTCAATTTCCCATTACATGAATTTGTATTGATACAATCGCATGAGCCTACGGTTTGAATTTGTATGGACTTTTCAAGTGAAATCACATGATTTTTTCTTGGGTCGAAGTATTATGAATCCATTAATTGTACATACCCATTTTCTTGAAATCATTTATGTTCATAGGTCGAATTGCATGCGTTTACTGGACCCAATCGCATTCCTTGAATTTATACAAATCTATTGGGTGGAACCGCATATGTCTATGGCTCAATACACAACACCCATATCTCCCATTCGAACCTTTGAATTGTGATTTGCTGAGTAAAACATTTTCCCCTAAATCACAAATCATGATTCCATGGCATACTCAAAGTCAATGTGATCTAGATATGCGATTTGCGACTAGGCTCGGCATCCTCCCTTCTCAAGTCGCAAATCAGATATAAGTATCAATTGCACTAGATGTGGATCTGTGACTAGAGTGAGAAGCCTTGATCCCTTGAGTTGCAGATCACATTATTAATATGCAAGCGAATTTGTGAATTTCCTAAACTTTCGACCTACGACTAAAATAGGAGCTATCACTTGCTTAAGTCACAAGGCACATTTCAAAGCCTCATCACTACTAGAGATTTAATGTGTGATTGATCTCAAATATAAAGTTGTGATTTCGACCTAGCTACTTATATCATGGCTTATCTCTCTCATCATGTTTTTCTAGCACACTGGGGTCCAACAACATCATTGCTTTGTTTACCTCACAATAATTGAAAGAGAGACTTGTTATGTTGTAGGATATTTGGTGTAATATATATATATATATATATATATAGTCACTGGATGCATGGTAAAATTGTGTGCGTGATTGACCCCTGAAACCAAAGCAGGAAGCATGGGTTCATTCTACAAATCAGTTCATCTATTGAACGGTTGAGCGATACCTTAATGTTTGTATCTCTTCATTGGTCAATTGATGAAGCTATCATGGTCAGTGTCGTACACTTTTGCAAAAATTCCCCTGTTCTTGTTCTCACTCAAACGCATAAGAAATTCAACTCCCTAAGGTTTTTGGCATTGATTGCAATGTAAGGTAAAAGGGTTGTAATCAAATTCCAAAGGAAGTGAAAACAAGAAGAACACAAGTCGAGATAGTTGAATATATAATCCTTTGTATCTGTAAAAGGACCTGTCGAAAAAGTACTTGCTAAAGAACTTCAACGATATTGTGTTCATACATCACTAGTGTATGAAGTTTTTTGGAACTACAAATCGACTCAAAGAACTCATACATATTTTAAAATCAAGATTTGCAATGGGAAAAAAAATCATGGACCCTTGAGATTAAGGAGAACAATGCTCAAAATTCAAACTTACAAAAAAACCACTACCTAAGCAGAATGAGATGGACTGTGGTCTTTTTGAATTGCAGGCTTGTAGGTACTAGTGAATTTGTTGACATAGGAAAGGAGTTGGAAATCACTTACAACCCTATATTGCCAAAGTGTACAAATATGCTAGTACTCACATCCCTGGTAATGGTTATGGAATCGTGGCCTCTCCCAAAGAAGGTCATCCGGCTAGTACAGGTGCGGGATTTAAAATTGAAAGGGAAATGTCACCAAAATCACATATGTCATTCTATTCCCAATATGAGGCAAAAATGTGATCATATTAAGCATGACAGTGGAGCTGGGATTTGTATACATCTTTGAAAACAATGTATTTAAACACATGAAAAAGGTTTTTAGAGCATAAATCATACCCATTGCTAAAAGGTCTACATTTTGGGTTGGTTAATGGAGGATGCTAAAGGCATCCTTGTGACAAACCCTCCAACTCCTCCAAAAACATGAGTTTATTGCTCCAAGTAGTCAGAAAGCTAGTATACTCTTTGCAACCATGATGGACAGTGTGATTGTAGAAGAAATATTTTTACTAGTTATTCTTGCAACTAAGGTCATACAATAACAAGGGATGACACCTCTCGTAAAACTGATATCCCAAGAAACTCTATCATTCAAGACTAGATTTAACCATCAAAATGAAGCTTTTGGTAAGCTTGTATATGGAAGATTAAATTTAGGTTAATAAATTTAAAGGTCATTGAAATCCACTTGAGGTCACACATGATCCAATCCCACTACTCAGTCACCCAGTCAAAATTAATCGGGAAGTGCGCCTAAGTCCTGCAAATTCTTTAAGAAACTGATTGTTGTTAATAGTTAATATATGTAGCTTATGTAGGAATTTTTCCTGAAGGAGATTTCAAACCCAATTTTGTTGCTACATACTTGACAGGAGGTCAATATGTAGGTTTCTCACCATATAAAATTACAACAAAGAGAAAGAGTTGAGCATCGTCAAAATAGTTAAGGTGTGAAAGTCGAGTAGGTACTTTGGGACTCATTCAAATGCAACGAGAGACCAACAAAACTACCTTATATTAGATAGTTTGAGGGAAACATAAAACAAGAGTATATCTTGGACAATATATGCTCTTCGGGTGTATTTATTTATGAGTGGCTAAGGCAATCTAACACTTTGATGCTGCTAAAAAAATAGTGGGTGGAGCTGTTTGAAAGAGATTTTCATATTTGATGCGCAATTTCCTACATTTTGATTCACTAAAAGGAAACATCCAAATGTATTGGTGCTTGAAGTGATTCCATGATTCATTTATTACCCCTTTTCCAGAGCCTAGAATTTTATCAACTTCCAAAAGTGTAGAATGAACTTATAACATAGGACATCACCAGGTTTTAAAAGAATCTAAGAAATTTAAAGAGAAGTAACATGTGAGATTGCACATAATCCATATTGTATATCTCTATATAAATGGCATATTTTATATAAGTCATTTTCTTGCAAAGAGGAGCCAAACAACTCAGGGTGTTTGACTATCTAGCATCGCGTGAAGTAAAACTTTTTTCAGGGATCATCGAACAAGAAAGGGTGATTCTCATCTTTGGGTAATAAGAGAGCTTTCTAATATTCGAAATTTTGACCCAAAGATAATGAATGGACCTTGGTTGAAAGTTTAAGAACGCTTAGGTGGAGTTTCTTTGCTTGATAGAAGGTTTCATGACGTGAGTGACAATCCAAGCCTTGACATGGGACATTCAGGGTGCATTAATAAGTGTGTTATAGTTGTTTCTGATAGAACCACAATTACCTATATAGAGCCTTACCGTGTGAACTAAGATGTAGAATGCGGATGGTAATGTCGAACAATTTCACTCAACAATTAGGGCAACAACAAGTAAATGAGAAGAATACATAAACCTTGTTCAGCATCCCATGCAAGCCTAGAGTTTCAAACAATAGTGTTTGTCTCTCGAAGGTCACAACATATTTGAGAGCTTCATGATTTCTTTGTTATTATATTGTAAACAATATTTTGTAATATCCATGAAATATAAAATTTTAAAAAACATGTAAAAGTCATTAGGCACTCGAGAGTCATGAGGAAGTTCAAGAATCATGAAGGTAGGTGAAAGGTCATGGTAAGTGAAAGGTCACCTCATTTATATAAATATACCTTCATGCCTCATTTACAAGGGACTTTTAGCATTTAAGCTAGGATAGCATTACAAAGTTGTTTGGTGCTTAGGTATCTAGAAGCATTCTACTCTTGACAAATAGTGAGGTGAGTTGTGGTGAGGCTAGGTGTTTTCCTCGAAGATGGTGTGAGAAGCTTACATTCCACTACTAAATCTTGATGGGTTTGTTGGACATGTACATGAGTTTACAACATTATTAATGAGAAGTTTTTCAATTTTGGCATTGATTCTCGTGTATCTTCATGGTGGTTGTATTGGTTATCCGATATTTTTTTTGTGTTTACTTGCATGACTCATAATGGTTACACATTATTGAACTAGTTCATAGCTATTACTTGTATGCTTGCATTTGAATCTTCTCTTTTAATTCCATGCTAATGCTAGTAACCTATTACGAACTAATTTGCAATTAAATTCTAGTCTATTCTCTTTTGTGTATGTCTTAGATGGTTTTAGCTTATTGACTTCACTTAAGACATACTCTTTCTCATTGTTTTTCTATTATACTCTCGTGCTTTGTACTTCAAGCTATTAATCATGGGTTGATTTCATCCCCATTTTCTAGACATTTGATTCTTTCCCTCACTCTAACATCTCTGCATTTGATAGCCAGGAGTAAAACACACATGGTAGTAGTTGGGCCCACATACCGAATGGGGCTACTATCCCAAATGGTGTGAAGTTTGATTGGAACTGCACACCAGGGAGACCCCATAATTGTTAGCAGGACAATTTTCCCTGTTAACATATTTGGTGCTAGAAGGAAGGTTAGATGACAAGTTGAGCCTATGGAGTCTATATCTAAATATTCTATCTTGAAATGGTTCCATCCCAAATCTTTATCCTGGGTTGTTTTTCTAAAATACTAAATCTTTCAATTCTCGCTGAAATATTTCATCACTTGTCGCAGAATAAGTTTGATGGTAGGGTGAAATAATTGTATTGGAACATATGCTTCAAATTCTTAAATTTTGTCAAATTAAGTACATTGTGAAGATGTTTCTTGTAAACTTTTCACCCTTACGCTTGAAGGTCATAGCAAAGAATGGTGCAAGAACTTACTAACTTTTTCATTTCATTCTTTAGAGAAGTTTGTTAAAGAGATTCATTATGCTTTTGATAGATACTGTTATCACAAAATCATGTACTGATGGCTGCTAATCAGTTAGACTCTATGTAACTATTTCAGACCAGACTCTTGGCTAAGGATTAGCCTCCCTAACCTGAGAGGGCTCTTTCAAAATAAACTATTGATTATGATTAACACTAAGAGGGCTAACTCTTGAAATGAGAACTTTAATAAACACGATGGTTGGAAATACAACATAAGATTTCTTCCATTGGGCTCATGGAGTCAAACACCATTTCAGTAAACTATCAACTACTCATTCATGGAAGTCAAGGCATGTAATGTCTAAACACTCAAAACATTTCTCAAATGAACCTCAACTTATAAATATACACAGGAAATCTGAGCAACTAGGTGAATTCAGAGTGATTGTATATCTATAGAGCTATAAAATATAAAGG
>APFE031688330.1:21321-33141 GCA_000404065.3 Pinus taeda | reverse complement strand
TTTGACACCCATTTTTGACAATGAAATTTTTTGGACAACATTATGTACATGTGACTGCAGTTCTAGGTGATAACAGATACGATCTTCAAAGTCTTTAAAAATATCAATAAGCTTAGAATGAAACTAGATGAATTGTCGGAAAAATTTACTGATAGATTTGTTCATCTCTATTATTAATTTCCTGAGAGAGATGTGGGATGGATTTATTTCGATTGAAAATTTTGGTGATTGGTTTATCTTTAGCTACAACAATTTGAATATGAAACAAATGTTAATAATTAGTCATCCAATGATCTTGGTCATCTGCAAGTTATAAATCAGCCAGATCTTATCCCTAATTTTCTTATGCCAAATTTTGTGAGTCGGGAAAAATATAAAGCCTCGGAGAAGTTACCACCCGTGAGATCCCTCATCCCCTTTCTACTTTATTACCCAAGGAAATGGTTTCTTGTGCCAATAAGGAAAAATGTGTTATCAATAATTCAAGTATTAAAGAGATTTTGAATGAAAAAAAGGCATAATTGCCTTGCAATACAAGTTGTTTTTAATTTCTCAGAAATAGGACAACCTAAAAATCAAATCGATAAATGACCTCTTCCTATTGATGAGATCCAAATTCATCCCATTAAACATCTTCTAGAATCTATTCATGAATATCCTCATTATATGCTCTTACCTTTACATGCTTGCATTGACCATGACCTTGTCCTAGATAATACTAAATGTGCAATCAACCCCAAGAAGCATAATATGGATGATGGTCTATTGATACAAACTCAAAATATTGAACTAGATTTGGTTGAAAGTGATGTTTCTTCAAGGTATTCTTTGTATTCTCCTTCATCCATGACTCAGAACTCCTTGTACCCTGATTTTCTTAATGAATTTTCTACATTAGCAACCACTTCAAATGCTCTTGATTCTTATTATGCTGGGCTAGGTGGCGATCAAGTACAATGTAGTAATGTCTTACATCTAGAGGAAGGAAATAACAGAATGCATCTCATATCTCTTCTAATTCCCAAATCCAAACATGTTGAGATGATTATTCCCTCATTCAGGTCATTCAAGAAAACCCTTCGATTAATGGCTCTCCACTCATGGTTAATAGAGAATCTCACATTTTAAGTGATCAGTCTAGAAAAATCAAAAAGCTTAATCAAACCAGCAACTTTGATAAAAATTACATCGTTGATATATGTGATGATGGATGTTCATGTTCATTTGTTGATTTGTTAAATCCTTAAGAAGATGCAGGTGTGCAAAATTTATATTTGGAGTCCGATTTGATTATAGAATAATTTCTTATGGGAATTGATGCTTCTTCTTCAACCCACTACTTGTTTCCTACATTGTCTGATGAATTAAATATCATTGAAAATGCTTTAAATCCTTTAAACACGCATTCTGGAAAATTGGATTTTAAGCAAACACAAGGTCATAAAGTCTTACATGTTGAAGAGGAAAAGAATACAATTATTTCCCATCACTCATGTGGTTTTCAATATTCAACATTGTAAAATGGAAACTATTTTTAGGCCACTCATGAAATACCTTCGACTAAGTCATCTTCATTCATGGGAAAAGGAGAATATTATATATTGAATGATAAAATCAATTATTCTAACAACTTCCATGCAATCAATTATGATCTTTCTTGACCAAACATCTAAAGTAGGAGGTGGTCATTGTGCATACCCAATCTTCAATTTGTTGTTACGAAAATGGGGCATAAAAATTTTGAATTTCCCCAAACTTCTCTAAACTCATAGTACCATTTACCATTGTGTTTGTCTCGTTTAGACGAATTTGGTGCTATAAATTTTTCCTCAATCCGACCCTCGGACTGTGAGATATTTCCTCCCAAAGGTTTTACCTTACCACTTCATTGGGTTACCACATGGTAGTCCACCACTGGCCTACATGGTAGTCAGGATTTTAGACCATTCAAGATCAGCCTCCTCCACTTACTTGTCGAAGCCCCTCATTGCATCGAACTGGATCTAATGGTCATGGATTAACCATGTCATCTTGACGCCTTCATCCTAGCCCTCCTTGTACCTTCAGGATGACATCTACAAGCACATCATCCCTCTCTTTCCATGCTAACCTATTCCTAAGCATACTTCTTTGATAACTGTCAAGACCGTGTCGCCAAGCTTACGTGTGGGTGGGGTCATATGACCTCCTCTCCCATTGGTTCACCTTTTTACTCTTATTTCCACCACATGTTATGACATGCCTTCCCGCTTCCTTCACCCTGGAGCCTGAGCCTAGTCTCCTCCCAACATTTACACTTGACTCCTTACTTTAATATTCCAGGGTGAGACCTATGGGAATACGTGGTCTAATGGGTCTCACCTCCATGAGTTACTATTTCACATTGGCCCAAATAGCTCCACTCCCTACCTATGGGGACACTCCCCTGCTTCCAAGTTATATGCTTAACTGGCCTGACTCTCCATTATCCTTGTGATTTCATTACGCCATTTATTGTGGATATTTCGGGGTGAACCCATCAGGCTAACTCAACAGGTGGACCAGTTCCCAACCATTATCACCATGACAATAGTGTGGGACATGCCATGCACCCACCTTACGTCATCCTATAAGACCTTTCTCAACACATTCGATTCTTCTGCTCCAATGTTCCTCTATGGTGATACTTTCGAGGTGACGCTAGGTGACGTCATCCTGCCTTTATGTTCTCGATGCTTCCTAGTGCACCTCCAACTCATCCTTATGAGCTAAAATACTAGGTTTACGTGGATAATGTGCCACCCCTTAGGCCAATAGAATACTCAATGGATGCACGTCATATTCCATTTCATCTTGAAACCTCATCACTTCAGTGCTCAACATGATTTCCTTGGGTGAACCTTCCAAGTTCCACCTCTAGGCCACATCATTACACTCACAACCAATTACGTTAGGGACAAATATAGTGCACCAATCTGAGACTAACATGACTAGGGTTTTGATCAGTGCAAGGTTAAGGTTCACCCAAATTTTGTTATAAGGTTACACCTTGCCCTCCTACACTACTTCGATTTTTTCCCATGGCCCGACCAGGGAAACCCTATCAACCTCTGAGCTGTGGATTTGATCCGGATTTCAACCGACATTGCAGAAGATGCTAGGGCCTAGCAAGCTACATCCTAATGATAGCGGAAGATATCCAGGTTATTTATAATGCATGGATAACTAAGTCTTCTTGCATGGGTTTCAACTATCCTTCTACTAAAATGAAGATAACCCTTTTAGAGTTACCATAATGCCTTTGTACAAGGTCAAGGGCTTATACCCTGGTGACGGTATATCCATGTATATGTATAGACCTTGCCAAGAAGATGGTCCCTTATGTAGTTATTTCATTTTAATAAAAAGGGCTTATGTGCCCAATGTTCCAAGTGTTATTACAAATCCTTATGGATCATTTCACTACATGTGGCAGCCACGATGTGATTGTAATATATATATATATATATTGTTAACAATATGAATGAGTATCTACCACAAGCCAAGATTCCTTCCCAGTGTTATGACACAATATTTTTATAATATATATATTACACATTCAATGCATCAAATGTCTTATGATCAACACCAACAAGCACGTCACACAATACTTCAATTCCAGTTCAGAAGCACACACTTAGTTTGTTTAACAATATCATTAATTTCAAAGAAGAAACATGGATACACATAAATTTAAAATATCCATCAGTACCATCTCCCCACAGGGTTAAACCACATGTTCATGCATCGATACTCTCCATTCTTATCTAGATATGAAGCGCTATTTCATCCAGAATGCAATGTAATTTAATTAGCATTTAAACAAGTGTAGGAGACTACTTATCTTTCAATTTGCAAGGAAACGAAGGCAAGGGAAAGGAATCTCCACCCAACCATAGACAGTTGCAGCCACACTTACTTGTATTTGTCACCCCTGAGCCAAATTCTAGATTCTGAGGGGGGTTATTTCTTAAGGGAATTGATCATCAAATGCTAACTAAAAACAAGGAATCCCAAAGGACCTCTCGCTCAATTCCACTAATTGACTAATACCACTGTCTTCAGCACAAGGAGTCTAGAGGTTCTCTACCTTACCCCAAGTGTGTCAACAATGATTCACTCCCTTCTAGGAAGTCCAAAATCCACTATAATAGTAAGGAAATAATAGAGTTATTCAATAAAGTATTCCTTTGATGTTACATTAGGATTATCATCTTCCCAAGATTTCCAGGGCTTGAAAGCCTCTTATCTCAACCCACATCTTTAAGGGGATCCATGCTATTACATGGCTCAAAAGATTACATACCAACCCATAGCCTCCAAGGGCCCAAGTTGTTACAAGGCTCCAGAGACTTTGACTCAACCCACAACCTCTAGGGAATCTAAGGACCATTCCCCTTTTCTTCTCTTCATTTCCTACTGAATTCTCTCATTGGATGCTCCAAGGTGGTGCCTTCTTCCAACTATTGCTCCCTTCCCTTCTTTTAATTTTTGCTCGCTTCCCTAATTTTTTGTCCTCTTTTCCTTGCTAAGGTTCTTTAGTGTATGGGTATGTGTCCTTTCTTTTGTAGTTCATTTAATTTAATAGCCATCCCATTAAAATCATGCACCTGCTAGCCTTTAATGGTTGTCCAAGCAATTTAGGTTTCTTTTTCTGAACAAGAAAAATTCAATCATCCCAAGCAAGCAATCCTCCTCCCCAGCTCTGGAATATGTGTCCCTTTGACTCAGTCCCTTTTTAAACTTCACGTATTTGTAAAAAAAATTACAATGCATTTTATGAGAGAACCATGGGTGGGGCTGGCAAAGACCCCCTTCCCCCTTGAGGGAACACCGACCTTAATGTTCATCTTCCCACTTGAAACACCAGAAATAAAACACAATTACATATTGTTTTATGTGTATTTATGTACACAACTCTATATAATATTTACAATCATATACACACTTGCTTTAACCAACAAACAAGAAGGCATGGCATCAACCATTTCCCTCGTGGCCTCCTCTGGTCCAAAGTGATTCCACTGCACCTTGAACTTCTCTATGGATTGATTCCAGAGCATGAGATTCCTCCAGTCTAGAATGCACATTGGCTCTAGATGGAACTCTCCCTCTGGTTCCACCTGTAGCACAGACCAATCAATCACATGATTAAAATCTGGCACACATTTTTTAAGAAAAGAGACATGGAAAACATCATAAACTCTAACTGATGGAGGTAAAGCTAGCCTATATTCTATTGGTCAAAACCTCTCAAGGATTTCAAAAGGCCCACAATGTCATGGTGCCAACTTGGCACATGTCCCAATCCTTAGGGAAGCCTTCTTGGGTTTAATTCTCAGGTAGACATGCTTCCCAACTTGGAACTCTTTGTGTACCCTATGTTGATTTGTATTGATTTTCTTCTTATCCCATGCCACCTTCAAATTTTGTTTTATGATATAAACTTGTTGCTCCATATCCTTGAGCATATTAGGTCCTACATGGACCCTGTTAACTAGATCACTCCAACTAACAAGAGTGTTGCAACTCCTGCCATATAACACTTCAAATGGTCTCATCCTTATGAATTCTTCATATCCATTGTTGTATGCGAATTCCACAAGTGGAAGATATTCTTCCGACTTCTTAGGCTGATGCATCACATACATCCTTAACATCTCCTCAAGGATTATGTTAATCCTCTCTATTTTCCCATCTATTTGTCGATGATAGGTTGTACTAAGGGCCAATTTTGTTCCCAATCTTGCAAACAGTTCCTTCCAATACCTAGAAGTAAACATAACATCTTTGTCTGACAAAATATTCTTGTAGATTCCATGTAGCCTCACAATCTCCTTTATGAATATTTTTTCTATGTCACTAGTGGAGTTAGTGGACTTAACTACTACAAAATGAGCTACTTTGCTCAAACTATCCACCACCACCATGATTGCATCATGCTTCTTGGTGGTTATGGGTAATCCAATAATGAAATCCATATAAATTACCTCCCACTTACATTCTGAAATGGGGATAGGCTGCAACAATCTTGTTGGATGTTTACACTTGGCCTTTACCTAATGGAATTCTATGCATTTTTCCACGAAATCAGTCACTTCCTTCTTCAAATTCGTCTAGTAATAATATTTTTTAATGGTAGTAAGGGTCTTTTGATGCCGTGGATGGCTTGAATAAGGTTTAACATGGAACTCTTTCATTAGAAGTCTTTTTAATTCATCACTATTTGGCCCTTAATTTTTTTTTTTAAGTTTATTAGGTCATCCTCAGTGAGGTGATATTCTTCATCCTCGCCACTTTGCTATAATTTTTCTTTCACTTTCTCATATTTTTCATCTTGCTGCCAACACTTTTGATTCTTATTATCAGGTCCATTGTATAAGAACTTACAACTGCCAAGTGATTTACTTGAATTATTTTGCTCAAAGCATCAATTATCTTGTTTTCTTTACCTTTTATTTACTTGATTTCAAGGTCAAATTCACTAACCATGGCCAACCATATTTCTTTCCTAACATTCAACTTGGGTTGCAAAAACAAATACTTGAGCTAATGCCAATTTCCTGCCAAGGAGATAATGCCTCCACATTTTTAAGGCATGAAGGATGTCATCCAATTCTAAATCAAGGGTTACATAATTCACCTCACGCTCATTTAACTTTTTGAACTCATAGTACACTACTCACCCTTCCTGCATTAAGAATCCATCGAGTCCCTCTTTGTAAGCATATGTACACAACAAGAAATCCTTGTCAAGATCTGCAATTTTCAGTATTGGCGCATTGGTAAGCAAATGATTTAACAACTCAAAGTTTTTTTCACATTGTGTGTTCCACTCAAATATTTTTCCTTTTCTCTACAAGGTTGTAATGGGATGGCCTATCTTGGAAAAAATCTATATAAATATCCTGTAATATCCTTCCAATCCCATGAATGATTTAACCTCATCCACATTCTTTGGAGTTGTCCACTCCATTATGGCTTTGATCTTTTTAGGGTCAACTGAGATTCCTTCTTAGGAGGTTATATACCTCATCTAATGTATTTGTGATTGTAAGAAATCATACTTGCTAAGATTTGTATAGAGCTTGTGCTCCCTCAACAATTGTAACACTGCAGCTAGATTCTTTTCATGCTCCTCTTTTGTCTTTCAATACACCAATATGTCATCAACAAACACAATGAAACACTTGTCCAAATAAGGATACAACAAATTTTTCATGAGGCACGTGAACATGGTAGGGGCATTGGTAAGCCGAAAAGGTATCACTACAAACTCATAATGCCCATATCTTGTTGATCCAGGAGGATCTCATCAGATCAGTTGCATTGGTTCAATTTCGTCATTAGCATTCAGTGTCCAGTACCTTCAGCTTCACAATAATGTTATGGTTGTCTAGTGTTGGTTTTCATGGTGATAAGGATATATTCCTGGTTGTCGACATATTGTTGTCGTCGGTACGCCGGGTTTGGTTGTCATGAATGGAACAGGTCGTCTTGTGGGGTTTTTATGTCACATTGTAACAAATGTTATAAAAGGAGTTTCTTTTGGTTATGTGACAAAATCTAAAATCATAACTCTAAAAATCATCATGTTAAAACCCTAATGCATAACCTAAGTCCTAGACCAAACACCTAAAAACCTAACCTTGAACTACACCATGTATACAAATACATTAAACCTAGTCCTCCAAACCCTCTCGAGTTATGAAATACATTAAAAAACATATAAAAAATTACAAATTATAAATAAAATAGTCATAAACCTTAGTGCATAACCGTAGGAGTTAACCATAGCAAGACCATGGAAATAAGGCCATGTGAGTAGTTTTGGTGGCAGTTATCTCGTAGTCAGGGTTTACAAACAACGGAGTTTAACCACGCAGAGAATCCACATAACCGTTGTCATGTGAGCGATGGAGATAGCCGCCACAATGTCAGAGGTTACAATAACCACAACGCAGAAACTGCAGAGTAAACCTCGGCATATGAACAGTGCAGTAAACTGTCAGTGGTTTAGTCAGCGGAACTGCCAAAGCCTTAATTGTGGGATTACCTGTGCACTCACATGCGTTGTCTCCCTCCTCTGCCTGGTTAGCAAATGGCTAATGATTTTGAGCTATAATAAGGTTCTAAAGTGGGTTTTTTATTTGGATTTTTAATGTGTTAAAGACATCTAAACTAAAATGTCACTATTTAACATTAATTCACTAAAACTTACAACCCTAAACTTATCCCTAAAGTCAACACATGCATTCTAAAGTTGGGCAGCAGAGGTTAGAGTGCATTTGCAGGGTTATAAATCCAATTGGTGCGTTGAAGTTAAGGAAATGAGTGGTTTTGAGTTTTATGTGCAGATTCTGGAGAATATAGATTGTTTTTTTTTTCATTGTAACAGGAGCATCGGGAGTTGGAATTGGGAACCGCGAGAGGAGTTGGAAAGTTTATTCAGAGATATTTCTTGTAAGAGTGACCAGAAGTGCTTGCATGCACAATAATTCTAGTTTGTTTTCTATGTAGTCTACCTCCTCGGATTCAATCCTAATAAAGCAAACACCCATCTTGAAAGCGAACCCGAAGACGTAGTCCATCAGGGACAAACTCTGTAATCAATATTGTTGTCTGGAATCACTTTATATTTGTTGTTTTCACTTCTAATTACATCTTGCTTATGTTTTAATTCTGTCATCAATTCATTCCTTTCCAATTAGTTCTCATGATAAAAGAACTTCCAGTTAACATTTAATTCACTAATGGAATTAATCAATTCTACATCAGTTTGACATATGATCATTTCAAATCATATAATTTGGTATCAGAGCAGGTTGTGTTTGTAGAATTTTTCAGTGAATGTTAATTAGGTCAAAGTCACATGTGGAGAAGGAATCCTCAAGGAGATTAATATAGAAATTGGAAAGTGAAGAGTCGCTCATAAGTCGACCATGATAGGATCTGATGCAGGTGAAACACCAGAAACTAAGATGAGCAATGAACAGTTTCAGCAAGCATTCTTGAATATGCAGCATATGCTGGGAGAAATCTACAAAGATAAGAAGGTGAGAGATGCAGTTTCTTCTTCAAAGACATTGAAGAAGGACAAAGGTAAAGGCAAGGCTGATAAACCCCCTTCACCCCCATTATCTACATCATCATCATCATCTTCTTCTTCTTCCAGTGAAGAATCTAAAACAGAAAAGAAACCTAAGAAAACATCTCTTTTGAAACTTGATGTAAAATTTGAGTTACCTATTTATGATCGCAAAATGAATCCTGAAAAGCTAGATAATTGGATTAAGAAGTTAGAAGTGTATTGTCGTATTAATAAAATTTCTGATGATAAAATGAAAATTCAATTAGCTACACTTAGAATGGGGAGAACAACATTAATCTGGTAGGAAATTAAAACTAAAATAGATGTAAAGTGGAAAGATAAAGTCATCTCTTCATGGTCTAAGTTTTTAAAATCTCTTAGGAAACAATTCTATCATTTAGGATACATGCAGCAAGTTGTTATTGATTGACAAAATTTGAGGCAAGGTAAAGGGCAGAGTATTCAGGAGTTCAGAAAGAAAGCATTGGTGCTTGGTATTTCATTGGATACACATGAAACTTAATTAAAATATATCAACAGTTTACATTCATATTTACAACATACAATATTGATGTTTAATCCTGATGATTTTGATGAAGTGTGTATTCAAGCCATACATATAGAATCAGGTGGTAGACCATTCAAGTTTTCACCACAATCATCCAAAGAGTTGGAAATCAAGGATTCCAATGACAGTAAGGGGAAGAACAATTCGAAGAGGAAAAAATAACAATAGCTCAGAAGGAAAGACCTACTTGTTCCCATTTCCAGAGAATCATTCATGATGAATCTAAGTGTTGGAAAATTCATCCAGAACTTAAGCCCAAAAAGTTCCTTAAGAAGGATGAGAAGAAAGCAATTGCAGCAGTCCAGCAAGATCTAGGTTCTGATTCAGATGATGAAAGGAGGATAACTGCCACAGTTTCGACAAGTAAAAATTTTGACACTGGTTCAAGTTCGAATAATATTGCATCTTCATCAAACATAAATCCTTCAAATGAGGATAAAAGAGTTGAATTATTTAACAGGATAACTTCTAAGCACACAAAGATAGATACAATGTTTGACTATGGATCATAGGGAAATTTAATATCTGAATATTTAGTTAAGAAATTGGGTTTGGAGACATGGAATCATCCAAGACCTTACCCATTAGGATGGCTAAATAAATCAACTTAGATCAAAGTCACAAAATAGTGTCAATTAAGATTTTCCATTACACCTGATTACATTGATGAAGTGAAATTATATGTGGTTCGAGTGGACATATGTGGAGTTGTCTTAGGAAGTCCTTATCTTTATGATCGTGATGCAATGTTTTACAGGAGAGTGCATAAAGATCACCTTAAGAAATATGGGGTTGAATTTATTATCGGGACACATAAAAGTAAAAATAAATTGAATTTGGTTGTTGCTAATTAGATTAAGCGATTAATAAGTTCAAATAAGAGATTTGTAATCATGTGTGTAAAGGAACAACATAATAATCGACATGATGTTTGTTCAAGTTATGAGTCTTAGCTTAAAGATAGTTTGATCAAAGAGGTAGAAACTTTTTCAGTTCTATTTAAAGAAAGCAAACATCTTCCTCATAAGCAGGGAATACAACATGAATTTAGTCAAGTTTGGAAGTTATCAGTTACAAGGATGTAGGTCAGTATTGGGGAAAGTCAATGTTAAATTTCTCTTGTATTGTGTCACCATTTCATGTTTCAAATAGTTTGGAAGCCTCTTTTCAAGTGGAGAGGAAGGCCATTTGTTTTCATATCAAAGCCTTTTCTAAAGTAGTATCAAAGAATCCAAAACATCTAAGAGAAACTTATGCATCATGGGAAAGTGATAATCAATGGAAACATCATATAATGAATGAAGAAGCAGTCACGATTCAAATAAACCATCCAACATTTCAATACTTTCAAAATCAAACTAAGTTGCAGCAGCTTTCATATTATAGTTTGATGGGTTTATTACAGCAAGTTCACTTAGTAATCAGGGAGCAGGAAAGTATATCAAATCAAGTAGCTGGTATGATGTCAAAAATGTCTTTGATTGTCTCTGTCATTCTGTAGTATAGATTGTTAATACATGTCAATAGTATTGAATAATATCTTGTAGAGACTATTTTCAAAGATGTGTACGAATCACTAATTCATGGTACTTCGTGGAAAGAAGTCAATTTCCATGTTCATAGCATGTTGTTTGACCATATTTGCAAGTCGTGCATACTGTAGATGGATGGAACAGTTCACAGATTCAAAATGTACCATGGTCAGCATCATCAGGGTCATCACTTTCAGGTGGTTGATTGAATGTATTGGTACATCATCAAGGCAAGGTGGAGAGTGAGGAATCTCTACCCTCATTTACTATCTGTTTAAGTCAAAATTTTGTGGTCCAAAAGCTTTCAAGTGGAGAGGATTGATCCAGGAGGATCTCGTCAAATCAGTTGCACACGTTGAGTTTCGTTATTAGCATTCAGTGTTCGATATATTCAACTTCGACAGTAATTGTATGGTGTAGGAATTTACAGGGTAATTTCCTCAGACAAAACACCAAAAGGACACCGCTCACAAACAGATCATAGATCAATACACCAGTATTTTGATGTGGTTAAAACCCTCAAAGAGGGAAATAGTCCATGGCCTGTGCCAACGTGGCCACTACAGGCAATTTATTAATAAAAGAATGAAAATTTACATAAGCTTCTCTCA
>APFE031688330.1:0-14687 GCA_000404065.3 Pinus taeda | reverse complement strand
GGTTAAAACCCTCAGAGAGGGAAATAGTCCACGGCCTGCGCCAACGTGGCTACTACAGGCAATTTATTAATAAAGAATGAAAATTTACATAAGCTTCTCTCATGCACGGTTAACCTACAAATGACCCTCCATGCGCTTTAAATAGAATTCATGACCAATCGGGTGTCAAGCCACGGATCAAGTGTCGGTAATACCGAGGAGAGAATGAACCGTCGGATCACTACATATCGTGACCGTCGGATTGTAAGTTACAAAATGTACAACGGTAAAGAAACACACTTTACCTAACTCTATACTAGACCAAGTTATACTTAACTATTCCTATGTGTCGGAATATCCTAACATATGGTTGTCCAGTGTTGGTTTTCATGGTGATAAGGATATGTTCCTCATTGTCGACATATAGTTGTTGTTAGTCCGCCAGGTTTGGTTGTCAAGAATGGAATAGGTCGTCTTGTGGGGTTTCTATGTCACATTGTGACAAATGTTGTAAAAGGAGTTTCTTTTGGTTATGTGACAAAATCTAAAATCCTAACTCTAAAAATCATCATATAAAAACCCTAATGTATAACCTAAGTCCTAGACCTAACACCTAAAAATCTAGCCTTGAACTACACCATGTATACAAATACATTAAACCTAGTCCTCTAAACCCTATCTGGTTATGAAATACATTTAAAAGCATATAAAAACATTACAATTTATATATAAAACAGTCATAAACTGCAGTCCCTAACCGTAGGATTTAAATGCAGCAGGACCACGGCAATAAGGCCATGTGAGCAATTTCGGTGGCAATTAACTCGCAATCAGGGATTACAAATCGCAGAGTTTAACCATGTGGAGAATCCACATAACCGTTTTCATGTGAGCGGTGGAGATAGCCACCACGGTATGGGAGGTTACAATACCCACAGCGCAGAAACTGTGGAGTAAACCTCAGCATATGAACAAGGCAGTAAACTGTCAACAGTTTAGTCAGTGGAACCACCAAAGCTTTAACCGCGGGATTACCTACGCGCCACATGCATTGTCTCCCTCCTGCACCCGGTTAGCAAACAACTAACGGTTATGAGTTATAATAAGGTTCTAAAGTGGGTTGTTATTCAGATTTTTAATGTGTTAAAGACATCTAAGCCAAAACGTCACTATTTGACATTAATTCACTAAAACCTTCAACCCTAAACTTATCCCTAAATTCAGCACATGCATTCTAAAGTTGGGCAGCATAGGTTAGAGTTCATTTGCAGGGTTATAAATATAGTTGGCTCATTGAAGTGAAGGAAATGAGTGGTTTTGAGTTTTATGTGCAAATTTTGGAGAATATATAATGTTTTTGTTTTCAATGTAATAGGAGCATCAAGAGTCGAAATTGGGAACCGTGACAGGTGTTGGAAAGCTGATTTAGAGAGATTTTTTCAGTGACCAAAATTTCTTGCATGCACAATTAATATGGCTTATTTTCTGTGTAATTGACCTCCTTGGATTCAATCCTAATAAAGCAGATGCCCATCTTAAAAACGGACCTGGAGACATAGTCCATCAGGGACAAACTCCGTAATCAATATTGTTGTCTAGTATCACTTTGTATTTTATATTTTCACTTTTGAGTACATCTTGCTTATGTTTTAATTATGTCGGCAATTCATTCCTTTCCAAGCAGTTCTCACAACAAAAGCACTTTCAGTTAATATTCAGTTCACTAATGGCATTAATCAATTCTACTTGAGTTTAACATATGATCATTTCAGATCACTTGTCCTGAAAGAAGTTTTATGAATGCCTTCCTTCTTGATTCTTACTTAATTCTATTTTGACCTCAAGTCAATTTTGGAGAAAACTACTGCTCCCCTCAACTGATCAAACAGATCATCAATCCGTGGTAATGGGTACCTATTATTTATGGTCACCTTATTTAACTACTTGTAATCAGTACATAATATAAGTGTTCCATATTTATTCTTTACAAACAATATTGGTGCTCCCCATGGGGACACACTTGGCCTTATGTATCCCTTGTCAAACATTTCCTTTAGTTGAAATTTCAGTGCAAACAACTCAGGGGTTCTCATCCTATATGGACCCTTGGATGCTAGTGTTGCTCTAGGTACCATCTCAATAGATAAATATCTCTCCCTCTGTGAGGAGGTAATCCAAAAACCTCCACTAGAAATACATATACATACAGATTCAAAATGGGGTACCTTTGTAGCAATTCAACTTCCTCATATTAAAATTCTCTATAAGCTTTCTTATCCTTAGAAACATGCACTGCAAATAGCATGCATCCCTTTCTATTGTTTCATTTGGCTTGCATAGCAGTGATTAGCCTTACTAAAATGGGATTTTTCCTACCCTACATCACTCCTTTTTCTCCTTGCTCATCCAAATATTCAAATCCTTTTTCATATCAATCCACCTTGGTCTGATGTAAATATAACCAGTCCATTCCCAACAATATTCCATATGCACCCAATGGAAATACATTCAAATGGGATATTGTGGGCATGTCACTGAGCTTGAATACACATGAACTTACCCAATGGATCATCCTTCTCTTTGTCCTAGTTTCCAACTGAGCCAACCAAGGTTCTTTATGCAACTCCTTTCCCAAACCACATTTCTCAACAAGCTCTGGACTGAGATAGCTATAGTTAGAACCTAGATCAACTAAAATAGAGAAAATTTTCTCTTGCATCTTACCTTCCATATCAATGATGAATGCCTAGTGATCCACTTGGTGGCTATCCACCACAACATAAATTCTTGGCATACTCTGAGCTACCTCACCCTCGTGCAAGCCTCCTTAGCATTGTAAATATTTGTTCCGACATTATGCTAATGTAGATAGTTTCATCTTCTTTGGTTCTCACCACAAGTCCAACATTTGAGCGGCTCTCAACCTTGAAACTTGGGTTGTTCTGATGTTGGTTGTTGCACATTTTTCTTAATAGTGACATTGGATTTTTGCTTAAACTGTCTTGTATGAGATGGGCACTTACTTTCTCTCCTTTCTAATCTTTTCTTGGGCCAATTATTCTTATGTACAATATTTATTTTTGCTTGCCAATTACTTTTAATATCAAATCTATATTTTTCTTTCTTATAACAATGTTCTATCTTCTTGATAAAATATTTTAGGGTTTGGAGTTCTAGCCATTCAATTTTATCTCTGAATGCCATATGCAACCCACTAATGAATCTTTGAATTTTTCCTTTTTCATCCTTGATATATGGAACATACCTCAATAGTTTAAAAACGTGATGACATTGTCATCACTGGTTAACTAACCCATTTTGAGTTCATAGAGCTCTTTGGCCTTACTATAATAATAATGTTCAGACAAGTATTGCTCTCTAAAGAGCTTCTCAAACTCATCCCAGGTCAATTATTTCTCAACAATGGCTCTAACATTCTTGAAGTCCTCCCACCATATGTCATCTTATCCTTTTAAGCTGTTGGTGGAAATTTTAGATTTCATATCAGAATAGTCATGTATTCTGAAAAAATTATTCATTCCTAGCAGCCAAGCTTTAGTGTCCTCTACTTTATTAAAATACCCATCAAATGTGGGTGGATTAGATTTCTTAAAATCCTCAGGCATTTTATTATTTCCTTTACTTCTTGAATGATGATGATGGTAATGGTGAGAATTGTGGTGCCTTAGGGAAACAAAACAAGATGGTTTGTTAGAATAATGCACCTATGTGCTAGTTACTCCCCTTGGATTGCTCAAAGGTACATCTCCTGACATAATGTCCTCACTTCCTCGCCTAGGTCTTGTTCTGGACTTTCCACCATCTGCTCCATTGGTGTTTTCTTCTAACTCATGAAGGCTTTCCTTGTCTCTATGAATGACCCTAATTTCATATTTGCTTTGCCTTTGCAAATCTAAGAGACTTTGCGGGATGAATGCATTGATCTTTTCTTTCCTTATTGGGTTCTTACCAACCTCTCATTATCTACCTTAAAGCTTCTCAAGGTGTATATCTAGTCCAAGGAGTAATTCCCTCCCGCTTGGTCAACTGATCTCTCTTCCTCATTAGGTCTGACCCAGTCACTTCCATGCTACGATTGATCAAAACTGTACTCAACCATTATGGTCCTCATTGTTTTATTTCCTCTGTCTTAGGTCATTTGCGGTGTGTTTTCAACCACACACATTATTATAAATTTCATGTAACACATAATCATGTCCATGAAATTGCATTCATGGTTATACCATGGATATTTCTACTATGACAAAATGACCATGTTAGTGTGCTGAAATATTTACAAATCATATGCATCAATCATTCAATATTTCAATCCTATCATGAGTGGATAATTAATAATAAACAACATATTTATGGCCATGATATTTCTCTCACCGAGCTACTATCTATCTACAACCAAACAACTCATATTAGTACAAGGTTACCATCAAGGAAGCAATCAATAGTTTAGCCCGACTTTTAACACTTAAAAAGTTACTTAGTAATTTTTCATAAATCATTACTGAATCATGATGAAGCCCATCCAATCTAAGACTTGAACCTATATGCTCTGATACCACTCTCTAACAACACCCCTTACCTAACACCCAGAGTAGGAGGTGGTCACTATGCATACTGAATCTTCAAATTGTCGTTATGAAGATGGGGCATAAAAATTTAAATTTTACCAATTTTTTCTAAACTTAGAGTACTCTTTACCATTGCATTTGTCTCGTTGAGATGAATCCAGTGCTATAATTTTTTCCTCAATCCGACCCCTGAATTGTGAGATATTGTCTCCCAAAGGTTTTACCTTACCACCTTATCGGGCTACCATGTGGAAGTCCACCCCTAGCCTGCATAGCAGTTGGGATTTTAGCTCCTCCTCCACTTACCTATCGAATCCCTTCATTGTGTCGGGCTGGATCTAACAATCATGGATTAACCATGTCATCCTGATGCCTTCATCCTAGCCCTCCTTATACCTCTAGGATGACAACTGGAGACACATCATCCCACTCTTTCCATGCCAAAATTTTCCTAAGCATGCTTCTCTAATAACCATCGAGACCATGTCGTTGGGATTACATGTGGGTGGGGCCATATGGACTCCTCTCTCATTGGTCTGTCTTTCCACTCATACTACCACCACATATTATCCCATGTCATCCCACTTCCTTCACTCTCAAGCCTCATTTTTTGCACCTCTTTACTTCTCCAGGGCCATAGCGTCAAGCTGACTTGGATGGAGGGACACGTTCTCCACTAATTGGATATGTGCCCCACTAACATGGTATGAATTACTTCATCTCGCTAGTCTCCTATCGATGTTTATGATTAAATATTTACTTTATTTTTCTGGGGTGAGACCTCTAGGCCTATGTGGTCTAGTGGGTCTCACCTCCACATGTTATTAGTTTTAATTGGCCCATGTGGCTCCACTCCCTGCCTACGGAGATGCTCCTACACTTCCAAGTTGTATTCTTAATTGGCCCGACACTTTGTCAACACTAGGGTTTTGGTACACCACTACTTGTGGATATTCTGGGGTGAACCCGTCAGGCTAACTCAAAAATTGGTCCAATTCCTAACCAATAACACCATGACAATAGTGCGGGTCCTGCCACGCGGACACCTTATGTCATCCTGCAAGTCTTTTCCCGATGCATTTGATTCTTCCACTCCAATGTTCCTCCAAGCTAATACTTTTGGGGTGACATCATCTTGCCTTTGTGTTCCTAGTGCTTCCTAGCACACCTCACTCACATCCTTCCGGGCTAAACTACTAGGCTTATGTGGATAATGTTCCACCCCTCTAACCAATTGAATTACCATTGGGCGCACGTCATCTTGCCGCATCATCCCGACACTTCGTCTCTCCAATGCTCAAAATGATTTCCCAAGGTGAATCTTTTTGGTTCCACCTCCATAACATGTTAGTACACTCGCAACCAATCATGTTAGGGACAAATCAAGAACACCAATCTAACACTACCATGAATAGGGTTTTGATCAATTCAAGATTAAGGATCATCCATATTTTGTTATAAGGTTATTTCTTGTGCATCTCTTCAAGATTTTCCCATGGCCAGAACAGGGAAATCTCATCAACCTCTGAGCTATGGGTTCAATTTAGATTTTGATTGACATCGTAGAAGCTTCCAGGGCATGGTGAGCTATGCCTTGATGATAGTGGAATATATCCAGGCTGCTAATAATGCATAGTTGACTAAGCCTACCTATATGGGTTTCAACTATCCTTCCAATAAAAGGAAAACAACCCTTTCAGGGTTAGCATAATGCCTTTGAATAAGTTCAAGGGCTTATAGCCCAGTGAAGGTATATCCATGTTATGTACATACCCTGCCAAGTGGGAGGTTTCTTATGTAATTATTTTTTGTTAATATAAAGGGACTTTGTACCCAATGTTCTAAGTGTTATTCCAAATCCTTATGGATCATTTCACTACGTGTGGCAGCCATGGCGTCTTTGAATATATATATATATATATATATATATATATATAGAGAGAGAGAGAGAGAGAGAGATAGATAGATAGATAGATAGATAGATAGATAGATATACATGTTGTTAACAATATGAATGAGTATTTACCACAGGACATGATTCCATTCTATGGTTATGACACAATCATTGTATAATATATGTTACACATTGAGTGCATCAAATGTTCTATTATCAACACCAACAAGCACATCACACAATACTTCATTTCTAGTTTAGAAGCATGCTCTTACTTAGTTTGTTTAACCATATCTTTCATTTGAAAGAAGAAAGAAGCATACAAATATATTTAACATATCCATCAATACCATCTCCCCATAGGGTGAAACCACATGTTCATGCATCGATAGTCTCCATTTTTATCCAAAGACACAGTGTCATTTCATCCAGAATGAAACATAATTTCATTAACATTTAAACAAGTGTAGGAGACTCTTATTTTTAATTTACAGGACAATTGAGTCAGGGACAAGGACTCTCAACCTAACCATAGAAAACTACAACCACACTTGCTTGCAACTGTCACCCTTGATCCAGATTCCAAAGTTTGAGGGGGGTGCTTGCTTAAGGGAATCAATAATCAACTACTAGCTAGAAAAATGGATTCCTAAAGGACCTCTTCCTCAATTCCACTGCTTGAATGGTACCACTTCAGCACACAGAGTCCAAAGGTTCTCTACCTCACCCCAAGTGCGCACACAGTGATTCACTTCCTTCTAGGAAGTCCAGAATCCACTGTAACAGTAAGGAAATAGCCAAAGGTCTTCAATCAAGTCCTCCTTTGATTCTTCTTCAGGATTAGTCTCTTCCCAATATATCTAGGGCTCCATATCCTACTATCTCAATCAAAAGTCTCCAAGGAACCCAAGTTGTTACAGGGATCCATAGATTGCATCCCAAACCACAACCTCTAGGGACCCAAGTTGTTACAGGGCTCTAGAGACTAGCAGATCAACTCACAGCCTCCATGGAATCTAAGCACCAATCCCCTTCTCTTCTCTTCCCTTCCTATTGAATTCTCTCATTCGTTGTTCTAAGGTGGTGCCTTCTTCCAATTCATGCTTACTTTCCTTCTTCCAACTATTGCTCGCTTCCCCAAATTTTTGTCCTCTTTTCCTTGCTAAGGTTCTTCAGTGTATCGACCTATGTCCTTTCTTTTGTAGCTCATTTAATTTAAGATCCAACCCATTAAAATCATGCACCCACCAGGCTTTAATGGTTGTCTAAGAAATTTAAGTTTCTTTCTCTACACAAGAAATCCCCAATCATCCCAAGCAAGAAATCCTTCTCCCCAACTTTGAAATATGTGTCCCTTTGACACAATCCCCCTTTTAAATTTCACATATTTGTAAAAATATTTACAATGCATTTTGTGAGAGAACCAAGAGTGGGGTTGTCAAATTGCTAATGTAAATGATGGTGATTTCTTATACACAATTTTTGATATGACCAAGCCACCAAAATTTGATTATCATGCATTTGAAGGTTTAGGGATTTGTCAAGAAGGTGAGGTACTTCAATCCTCATTGATGGTTATGTCAGGTTTTCATGATCTTGATCAAATCCCCAAACTAGTTCATATTAGGGTTTCCTCACATTATTACATTTTCAACACTGTCTCACTGGATGAAAGCTCATTTTTGAGAGATTTTGATTTGAGTGATGTTTCTTCAAGAGAATATTTTAATCTTCTATAAACTTCTACTCAGTACTCCTCGTGATCTGATTTGTTTGTTGAATCAAATACACAAACAATTACTTTAAGTCCTTCATATTCTTGTTTTACTGGCCTATATTGTGATCAGGTACAAGTTGGTGCTATCTTACATTTGGAAGAGGAAAATAATAAGAATGTTTCTCATCTCTATTTTAGTTTTCAATCCACTATATGTGAGGGCTGAAATCACATGAATAATCTCTTAGTCAAATAGTTCAAGTAGAAGATATACCAGCTACTACAGAGAATTTTAGAGAAGTTTTGAGAAAGGAAAGTGAAGAAAGGTCTGTTGTTATAAAGCCAATAGCTGAAACAAATGGGCAACAAACAGAGAATGCATCGACATCACATTTTCAGCACTTATAAGACGATGAAGATGGTCTTTGGACCATGGATTTTGATGGCGCTGTGGGCAGCGATGGTGCTGGTATAGGTGTGTGGATTCGAAGCCCATTTTCAGTCCAAAACCAAGTTCCAAGCAAGGTACAGGTATGTTCATATAAATTAGCTTTTGATTGTTCAAATAATGAGGCGGAATACGAGGCTCTTATTGCTGGTCTGAAAATCCTTCGGAAGTTGAAGGAAAAGAAGATAGTGGTATATGGCGACTCCGAATTGGTTATCAAGCAAGTGAAAGGTGAATTTCAGGCCAAACATCCTCGCATGCGAGCATATCAGAATGTTGTCCTAGACATTTTAAAATTGTTTTCAGAACATACTTTGACATGTGTGCCCTAGATTCAAAATGGTGTTGCGGATGCATTGGCAAAGGCAACGAGTAATCTGAAAATACCCATGAATTCCAGCAATAAGTTTGAGATATATGTGAAGCATTGTCCTACAGTTCCAGATAATCAAAGGTGTTGGCAAGTTTTCCAAGGTGACGAAGAAATCAAAGATTTTCTGCAAATTGAGGGTAAATTCGAAGACATCTCCATAGGCACGGAAGCTGAAGGAGTAAATCAGATGGATGTGTTGCAGCTCAAGGACAATTACATTCCTAAAGGATTAATTCCTTTGGAAGAATTGTTCGATCAATATGATGTGGCCCACAAGCCAACTTTGAGGCCAACGGATGAAGGTGTCGAAGATGTGAATCTTGGGAGTGCCGAAAATCCAAAGATGGTGAAACTCTCGAAAGCATTGTCGCCCAAGGTAAAGAATGAATATATTAGATTGTTGTATTTGTTTTCTAATGTTTTTTCATGGGACTATTCAGATTTGAAAACTTATCACACAAGTATCATTCAGCATACCATTCCAATAAAGCCAAATCAAAAGCCTTTCTGACAAAAGTTCAGAAGAATTAATCCTAAATTGCTGCCATTGATCGAGAAGGAAGTCAACAGGTTATATAAGTTTGGAATCATAGTGCCAATCCAATTTTCTGATTGGATTTCCAACTTGGTGCCCATGAGAAAGAAGACCGGCGAAATTCGCTTGTGTATAGACTTCAGAAATCTGAACAAGGTATCACTAAAGGACAATTATTCGCTGCCCAAAATGGATCATATATTGCAGCGGGTAGTGGGGGCATCAAGGATGTCATTGCTTGATGGTTATTTCGGGTATAATCAGATTTTGGTGCACAAAGATGACCGTGACAAGACAACATTTACTACTCCATGGGGGACATTTCATTATGCCAAGATGCCATTTGGATTGAAGAATGCTGGCGCCACATTTCAGCGGGCAATGGATATGACCTTTGCTAATGAGAAAGATGTATTTTTAGTTGTTTATCTTGATGATCTGACCGTGTTTTCTAAATCAGATGAAGAGCATTTGTTTCATTTCACTAAGGTGTTCCAAAAGTGCAGAAAGTATGGTATCTCGTTGAATCCGAAGAAGAGCCTTTTTGCTATGAGCGAAGGCAAGCTGCTGGGTCATATTATTTCTAAAGATGGCATTCGAATAGATCCTGCACGAGTGGAAGCAATTCAGCAATTAGAGTAGCCCCGAAGCAAGAAGGAGATTCAGTCCTTCAATGGCAAATTGAATTTTCTGCGTTGCTTTATTCCCAATCTGGCCGAACATCTTAGAGAGATAACCAACATGCTCAAAAAGGACAGCGAGCTCAAATGGACCGAAGAAGCGGTAAATTCTTTTAACTTGGTAAAGTTAATCTTATCTTCAGCCCCAACTATGATCAGCCTAGATTATACACAATATTTTATTTTATTTTCATTCGCTTCTGAGCATACGTTGGCAGTCGTGTTGATGCAAAAGAGAGATGGAGTCGAGAGGCCCATAGCTTTTTTCAGCCGCGTCATAAGGGATGGAGCACTGAATTATAATATCATTGAGAAGCAAGCATAGGCGCTGATAAAAGCTTTGAAAGATTTCCAGGTATACATACTCAATTCTCACATTTTGGCATATGTTCCCAACGCAGCTGTGAAGGATGTTTTAGTACAGACGGAGCCGGAAGGAAGAAGGGGTAAGTGGATCGCTGCACTGTTAGAATATGATGTGGAAATTAAGCCTACCAAGTTGATTAAAGTTCAAGGTCTTTCTAAGATGATGGCTGAAACTAATCTCCATGTCCTAGACATCAATCTGATTGCTGCTTTATCCGATGAAGACGAAGAAAATTCAGCTTTACAGGTATCGGATATCTTTGTTTCCTCTCCTTGGTATGCTGATATAGTATATGTGCTTCAAAATTTGTCTTCACCCCCTGGGATGCCTAGAAACAAAGCTAGAACACTGAAGCTAAAAGCAGCAAAATTTTGCATCATCAAATCTACACTTTATTAGAAAGATCCCGGTGGCATCTTGCTGAACTATTTGGTCGAAGAAGAAGCTAAGATAGCAGTAGAAGATTTTCATAAAGGTGACTGTGGGGGTCACTTGTTTTGGAAGACCACGGCTAATAAGATCTTGAGAGCTGGTTTCTATTGGCCTTCTTTATTTTCTGATGTATATAAAGCAGTTAAGAGTTGTCATGAATGTCAAATTTTTCAAGGAAAGCAAAAATTACAGCCGCTACCTCTCAAGCCCATTGAAATCAACGCACCATTTTAGCAATGGGGCGTGGATTTTATTGGTGAAATCCACCCAGCATCTTTCGGGCAGCATCGATGGATCTTGACCGCCACAGATTACTTCACGAAGTGGATTGAAGCCATTCCCACTCGGCAGGCCACGGACTCGGTAATTATTTCTTTTCTTGAGAATAACATATTGTCACATTTCGACTGTCCACATAAGTTGATTACAGATAATGCAGCAACGTTTAAATCAAAGAGGATGGTTGATTTTTGCTACAAATATAACATCAGCTTGGGGCATTCGACCACCTACCATCCGCAAGGAAATGGGCTGGCCGAATATTCAAACAAATCTCTAGTGAACATCATCAAGAAATTGCTGGAAATCAACAAGAAGAGCTGGCACAAAAAGTTAGTAAATGCATTATGGGTTGATCGTGTCAGTCAAAAGAAGTCAATTGGTATGTCACCCTTTGAATTGGTCTACGGGACTGATGTAGTGTTTCCTACTTCACTTAGTGTTCCAGTGGCAAAGTTGCTTCAAGAAGCTAGTGATGAGGAGGATCCTATGCAACGGCGGATTAGTCAAATGATTCATTTACAGCAGACATGAGATGAAGTTCTTCAAAATTCCCTGAAGTTGCAAGAGCGCATCAAGAAAATTTATGACAGAAAAGCAAAGCCGGATGATTTTCGGATAGATGATGTTGTTTTGAGATGGGATGCCCGAAATGAAGACAAAGGGAAGCATGGAAAATTCGACAACTTGTGGAAAGGTCCCTACAAAATTGCATCATATCATGGTCCAAATGCCTTTCTTCTCAAAGAAATGAATGGTGATGAATGTCTCGGTTTTTTTGGTGAATGGCCGACTGCTCAAAAGGTATTATGCTTGAGCATTTTCTGCTCTAATCACTCTCATTGTAATTACCATTTTACTTTCATTCTACAGCAAGAGTAAACTGATCTCCCATCTTTAGTCTGGGGCCCGCAGTGAAGGCTATAATTCTGAACATGGTGATTAGTTGGTTTGAGTTTTTCAAGTTGTTTCAATCAGTCTATTTTCTGCATAAAGCGAGTTGGTTTGTGTCAAAGTTAGTTTAAATTTTAGTTAATAGTCAAAGTCAATAAAGTTGTCCAAATTTGGGTCACATGTGTAAATAATGGACTCCATCGCCCAATGGTTCAAAGCACTGGTCTGCTCTCCCAGAGGTCTAAGGTTCTTGGTACCTCCAAGGAGCTACCATCCCCATTGGAGCCAATGTTAGAGTCGGTCTAGTAGCCCTCCATCAGCGATTCAAAGCTCTTTGCATTGCATAGTTAGGGTCTCATTCAGTGTCATTTTTTGCATCCCATTAGGTCATGCAATAAACCTGATGGAGACTGGTGTCCTTTTCCCCTCTTGGCATGCTGGACCAAAGTCATTTCGTCATTAAACTCTTTCAAGATTGTCTTATCTTGTCTTGAGGTCAAATTCCTAGGTCTAGGGTTTTGGTCAAGTTTGTCTTCAAGGTCATGTCTCTGAAGGTCAATAAATGTTTAGCAAGCCAGAGGGATGATTTTAAAGGTGTTTCTTCGCAAATTTCTATCTTGTACAGTTAATTTTCACCTTGGATTTAAAACATTTGTTTTTAAAGCCAAGGTCATTTTTCAATTTTTTTGTAAAAAGTGATGAAATTTCAAAAAAAAAAAAAACTTCCAAGGACAGCATGTAACCCTGGCTCCCTTACCAAGATCCCTCAGATGATATCCCTGCAAAAAGAATCGAGCAATAGCATTAAATGAGTCAATTTCAGGACAAAGGAAACCAAAAAAGTCAAGTTTTTAAAGTGTCAAAGGAAAAACATTAGAAAGTGGGTTGTGACATGAAATTTATTCAAAGCAAGGTTATAAAGGCTCTATTTCCCTCCATCAAGCTTCATTGTGCATCCAAGTGATAGAGAAATTAGTTGCAAGAGTGTTTGAGTGAATTCGGTGAGTTTGGGAGACGTGAGACCCGTCGAGACTGGTGCGCGACCCGTCAGGCGAGCACGACCTGTTAGGGCACCTCCGCCAGTGCAAGTTTTATATGGGCGCAACCCGTCAGGCATGCGAGACCTGTTGGGCAGTGCACGCGACCCATCAACGTTCCCTCTATACAAAACCGCCAGCAAGCTTCTAAGGAACCACGAGTTGCTAAATTTTGCAAGGTAGGCCCTCAATCATGAAAAATTATTGCTTGCTACAATTCAAGAAGATCATGATTGTATTTTTAAAGGTCTTCATTTTGCAAGTAAAAGTCTCCATTGTGCTTTTGGGCTTGAAGTTGTCAAAATTGCTAGGGTTTATTATGTTGTTTTGAGGTATCCCTTTTCTTTCCTATTGCCCACCTCCCATTTCATATTCCTTATCATTTTATTTAAATTTCCCTTCCAAATTTGCTAAGAGCCTTAAACCCTACCCCTCTTCCCTAAAAAATAAAAACTCAAGTCCTAACCCTACCCCTCATTATGCCAATGTAAACAAATATATATCATGATGCATATGCAATAATTGTTGCAATGTTTTTCCCTTAAATCCTTGTTTTATATATTTATTCCCATTTTCCCTTTAGAAGTGCCCCTCCCCTAACATTCTCTTCATGTTCCTTGTCCCCTTGAAACAGTATATAAATCAACATTTTGCAGGAAGAAAAAGCAAGACATTTTGGCCACTCTGCTTCCTAAACAATGTCAGAAACTGAAACCTATGAGCAGAGTGATGACTAGGTATCAGCTTCAGAAATTGAGGTACAGAGGAGGCCTCAAAAGGTAAAAGGCGGTCATCACAGGAGAGAGGAACCCACCTCTTTGATAGGTTTACAGGCTTGTCCTATGGCAGTCTCATGTTTTCAGTACATGTCTTGTTATGAGTTTTGCGAGAGGATCTCTCAGATTCAGCACCACAGAGAGTTGGCTCGCCTATTTGTTTTACACTTACATGATGGACATGTCAACCTTGCCGGGGTGGACTTTATTTTGACACCCGAGGTGATTGCATAGGCTACAGGGATACCTAATGTCGAGGAGATATGGAATAAGCGCAAGGTGTTGGACACTGTTCAAGTTGAGCCTTTTGTTAGACCAACATTCATGAGACAATTGACAGGTGTGATTCCATTCATATTTCTCAGGAGTGAGTATGCTCCCATGATGAGGCTCATCATGCTCTATTTTACCTGTGAGGGCAGATTTTCACAAATATATTCGTACCATATCTGCATATTGATGCACTTCACACGGGTAAGGATGATGAATATCCCTGTTTTCTTCTATCAAAACATTGAGAGGATTGTGTCCATAATGCAGAGGAAGAGCCCGGCACAACAGTATAGGAGCCTTTACCATTATGGTTTGATTCAGCTTGTAGTATTACATCAATTGGCTCAGCGAGGCATCTCATGGGAGGAGTTCATCTCTCGTGAACTTTTCACATCATCACCCCTGCCACATCCTGAG
>APFE031688312.1:0-11553 GCA_000404065.3 Pinus taeda | reverse complement strand
TGGTTTTACATTGAAAATGAGGCAAAAGAGAGAGGTAAGTGATGAAAAACAGTAGGTAATAGTGGATGATGAGGTGTAAGTTAGAGGCTCTACAAGATACCACCAAGATTCAATAAGTAATCCAAAGTGAGAGGATTCGTTGATAAGGTGACAGTGCCAACAACCCTAAGTTGACCCAAAGTGATATCTTGTGATCCTTGCACAACTAAGGTGCCCGTTTGAGCATCAAAAGGAGGCACAATTGCACAAGTCACAACATCTCACATTTAGGGAACTTGGCCACAAATATTTACGCCGTAAGGCGTTCCCTCTGAGATAAACTTTCCTGTGGTCTTTGCTGTCATCGTTATTTTCCGTCTGATTTGATGTTAGACGATTCGAATAATTGCCACCGTTGGATCAAATATCTGGTTTTCATTACTAACTTTTCAAACTACCCAGCACTTGGCATACTCAAGGAACCATTGCTTCTCTCTCATCTTCCGCAACTGCAGCAATCTGAAGGTGGAGCGTTATGGCCATTTTGCCTGAAGGCTCAGGGATTCGTTATCTTACATTAAACTGTGACTTAGGGTTGTGGAATTGAAGGGTTTTATTTTTTGAGTATTTCTATGGGTAAATTAGCTGCAAGTCCATTCGCTTCTGAACGCTGCAATCTTGATTTATGCAGGTTTATGTTTGAAAATTCTTTAAAATTGTCGAAGGCTTCGTATTGGAAATTATGATTTTGAGGATTTTGAGTTGAAGCACTAAGGATCCATTTTGCGATTCTAAAATGCGGCCTCCTAACGTGCCGAAGCAGCAGAATGAGGCAGAAGACCAGTCTGTTAATGATGTCTCAGAAGATCAATCCATTAATGGGGTTGAAGAATTGGCGATGGATGACTCTGGTAAGGCTCTGTGATATCCATGGTTGTATGAAGCACCCTAGATCAAATTGCATTAATAATCAGCTCTAGTTTAACCTTCCAAGCAAACACTCGAATATTGCAGTGATTCAAGATTGGTTTTTGTTGGAAAGGCATCCATTGTTGGGAGGGTTTTCCGTCGAGCTATGGTCTGTAAGCATTAGCGTGATGAAAGTTAAATTATTGCAGTGATTCAAGATTGGTTTTTATTCTATCTATTTCAGTCCAGCGCAGTGGCAGTATGTCCTCTTTTGTGGCTTTGGAGCTTCTGTTTTGTTCAACAAGGTATGCTCATTCTGAATTCAGAAACTGATATTCCCTTTTGTTGGATCATGTTATTCTTTGCCTTCTCTGAATCTCCATGGATTTGTTTTGCTGGTTGTAATTTTTATTTTTACCAATTGAGAGCACATTGTGATCTTAGGGGTAATTGGGATCAGAAAGATCATTGGAATACTCAAGTATTACCGCTGAAAGAATGGGAACTTGAAGCAGCGGGAGCTGATTGCAGAGAATCGAATTATTTCTTCTGAGAAAAAAACACAAAATATATTCAACGGAGTTTTGCACTGGTGGAACCTTCGTTTTTACTATTCACAGCCCTCTGTTTTTTAATCTTAGAATGTCATGTTGAAGGCGTCACAGGTATGGATGGCTCCCATTCTTTCAGTACTTTGTATTTTTATTTTACCTATGTTTCCATTAGAGATCCCTCTCTTTAATTTTGATTTCTGTGTCGTGGTCCAGCGTGCCTGCAAACTCCTGGACGGACCGTTACGCAAGCTCCCAGTGGATTGCATATTCTGAACATGCAAGTTTGAATCCGTGCAATTTCTCTGTGACTTCCGACTCCCGGCAATAGAACCCTAGGCAGCGTTCGAAACTGCGGTGATCCGTAAGTTCAAAATTTGCGGGTTAAAGAATTTCTCGTTTTTTCTCATATTCTCTGCATAATTCATTTTTCTTATACATTTTCCTTATTGGTAGGTTTGGTTGTCAAACAAGCATGCGGTCAGAACAGCAGTATGTCCTCCCTTCAGTCCAGCGCAATGGCAGTATGTCCTATTTTGTGGCTTTGGAGCTTCTGTTCTGTTCAACAAGGTATGCTCATTCTGAATTCAGAAACTGATATTCCCTTTTGTTGGATCATGTTATTCTTTGCCTTCTCTGAATCTCCATGGATTTGTTTTGCTGGTTGTAATTTTTATTTTTACCAATTGAGAGCACATTGTGATCTTAGGGGTAATTGGGATCAGAAAGATCATTGGAATACTCAAGTATTACCGCTGAAAGAATGGGAACTTGAAGCAGCGGGAGCTGATTGCAGAGAATCGAATTATTTCTTCTGAGAGAAAAACACAAAATATATTCAACGGAGTTTTGCAATGGTGGAACCTTCGTTTTTACTATTCACAGCCCTCTTTTTTTTAATCTTAGAATGTCATGTTGAAGGCGTCACAGGTATGGATGGCTCCCATTCTTTTAGTACTTTGTATTTTTATTTTACCTATGTTTCCATTAGAGATCCCTCTCTTTAATTTTGATTTCTGTGCCGTGGTCTAGCGTGCCTTCAAACTCCTGGACGGACCGTTACGCAAGCTCCCAGTGGATTGCATATTCTGAACATGCAAGTTTGAATCCGTGCAATTTCTCTGTGACTTCTGACTCCCGGCAATAGAACCCTAGGCAGCATTCGAAACTGCGGTGATCCGTAAGTTCAAAATTTGCGGGTTAAAGAATTTCTCGTTTTTTCTCATATTCTCTGCATAATCCATTTTGCTTATACATTTTCCTTATTGGTAGGTTTGGTTGTCAAACAAGCATGTGGTCAGAACAGCAGTATGTCCTCCCTTCAGTCCAGCGCAGTGGCAGTATGTCCTCTTTTGTGGCTTTGGAGCTTCTGTTCTGTTCAACAAGGTATGCTCATTCTGAATTCAGAAACTGATATTCCCTTTTGTTGGATCATGTTATTCTTTGCCTTCTCTGAATCTCCATGGATTTGTTTTGCTGGTTGTAATTTTTATTTTTACCAATTGAGAGAACATTGTGATCTTAGGGGTAATTGGGATCAGAAAGATCATTGGAATACTCAAGTATTACCGCTGAAAGAATGGGAACTTGAAGCAGCGGGAGCTGATTGCAGAGAATCGGATTATTTCTTCTGAGAAAAAAACACAAAATATATAGTGTTTTCAACGGAGTTTTGCACTGGTGGAACCTTCGTTTTTACTATTCATAGCCCTCTGTTGTTTAATCTTAGAATGTCATGTTGAAGGCGTCACAGGTATGGATGGCTCCCATTCTTTCAGTACTTTGTATTTTTATTTTACCTATGTTTCCATTAGAGATCCGTCTCTTTAATTTTGATTTATGTGCCGTGGTCCAGCGTGCCTGCAAACTCCTGGACGGACCGTTATGCAAGCTCCCAGTGGATTGCATATTCTGAACATGCAAGTTTGTATCCGTGCAATTTCTCTGTGACTTTCGACTCCCGGCAATAGAACCCTAGGCAGCATTTGAAACTGCGGCGATCTGTAAGTTCAAAATTTGCGGGTTCAAGAATTTCTCGTTTTTTCTCATATTCTCTGCATAATCCATTTTGCTTATACATTTTCCTTATTGGTAGGTTTGGTTGTCAAACAACGGAGAATTGTAGGGTTCGTACTACATACTGGAATAGTTATCTATTCACAATTTCTAGAGAGAGATCATGTGTATGATTGTGTATTTTTATTGAAAATATATAATTATAGTTATGGTTAATTTATTGGATTTAATATTGAAAACAGTAAGGTGTTAACCGTAGAGTGGTAGGTTTGATCGTCAAACAACTGAGAATTGTAGGATTTGTAGTACATATTGGAATAGTTATCTATTCACAATTGAGAGAGAGAATAGAGAATTGTAGGGTTTGCAGTACATATGGGAATAGTTATCTATTCATAATTGAGAGAAAGATTTTCACAATTTCTAAAAAGATCATGTATGATGGTGTACTTTTATTGAAAATATATAATTATAGTTATATTTAATTTATTAAATTTAATATTTTTTAACTCAAACGGGTATGATTTTATTTATTTGGTGAAAAGTTTGGACTTACTTCATGGCAGCCAACAGTACATTACTTCTATTTCTCTAATCAAATTTGGTATTTATTCTATCTATCTATTAGAAAATTTAAATGTTATAACTATATATTTTAATTATTAATTAAGATATTTTGAATAAAAATCCTAATTAATTTCTCGTCTTTACATTTATTTTACATATTTTGAATAAAAATCATAATTAATTTCTCTTGTTTTTAGATTATTTAGAGAAATAGGCATGGGTCAATCTCATATTCATATGACAAACTTAAATATAGAATATTGTCTTTATATTTACTTTACAAACATATTTTGAATAAAAACCATAATTAATTTCTTTTGTTTTTAAATTGTTTTGAGAAATAGATATGGGCCAATCTTATATTTATATGAAAAAATTTTATGGATCTATGCTAGTTACGCCGTAAGGCGTTTCCCTTTGAAACGAACTCACCTAACTACCACCGTGTACAGTTTTGCAACGTTCGATGAAATGTTAGACGATTAAAACAATATTGGGCGTTAGATCACCACCGACTCCTCCTACTTAATCATAAACTGACTCGGCACATGTCAATGCTCTCGTACACGCAATTGGCCAATTAGTTACCTAATGGTAGATAGGTCGGTGCTGTTTGTGTTCTAATTTAGGCTAGACCAATGGTTTTTTGATAGTTGAGAGTAGGTTTAAATGTGCAAAGATTGGAATTGAAGATAAAATTATGTTCAATAGTTAAAACTATGTAATCATCTTTTATTCATCCAGAGGGAAACGGTGTTATTGGATGGTCCAGTGATAGTGATAATGTTGATAATGGCTCCCTTAAATCAAATTCAACAACAAATTTCATTCACCGTTGTTCTCTGCATATTCGATTTTGAAATGGTCCAACATTGTCTTATTCTTTAATTCCTGGCTCCAGAAAATTCTCATGAATTCTCCAAACTTATATCCTTTGTACCAAGCTCGATGCTATTCATCAACCAGGGATGCTGCAGGGGCAATGAAGGCATCCTCCGAGGGGCCATAAAACGTAGAAATTTAAATAAGTGTAGCAGATGCATTCGTTATTGCGCGATGTTCCACACTTCTAAATCTACCAATTCGTTATTGCTCGATGTTCCACACTTCTAAATCTACCATTGCTCACAACCTCACAAATTATTAGCATTAATAATAACATTGTCAAATTCCCATTGCTCACAACTTGATAAATTATTAGCATTAACATTAACAATAACATTGTCAAATTTCAGGAGGAAATAAAGTATTGGATCTGCTCTTGCTCTTGTTAAATACCTACAATTGATCTCCCATATTAACAACGAAAGCATTGGGTATGGGTTCTACAGCAACCCACTTTCCATTTCTGAGTACTTGCAGACCACTAACCTCGCCTTGCATTAATAGTACTTGCAGACCATTGACCTCGCCTTGCATTAAAACAGTGATGCCACGTGCATCTGAATGGCGTGGTGTGCCAATAGTAATATCTGGTTTCAGGCATGGGGGATAGTACATTATATCCATGAGTTGGGTGTGTTTTCCAAAGATTCTATCCAAGTAACTGGAATCGAGCCCTAGAGCTTCAAAAACGGCAGCCAGCAGCCTTAAAATCAGCGCTATCACCTTCATAGCGTAGTTTCCTGCGATCTCTCTGTATAAAAGCATATCCAAGATAAGTACTTGTTGGTGTTGCAATATCGTTCCTCTAGAGTTTGGACTTCTTTTAGTTACCCTCTATTGAATCTGGCATGCTCGGTCTTCCACGGGCATTTCGAAGAATTCTTTGGAAATTTCCATCATGCTTTTCATGGTTCCTTCGGGTACGCCATGTTTCACTATCTGCACTCACTTAGATCAACCAGAAGATATGTGGCCATAAAAAAGAATAGTACATACCCTCATATATGAAACTTGAACCAGTCACTAGATCTTATTAACACATCAGACTGACATTAAAAATATAGATTAAATAATCCTACAATTCTGAAAGTAATAGCCTCAAAAACTTCAGGAATAGAAAACTGATAAGAAATATTCTAGAATATCCATGGCAAGCTTAATTTGTAACATAGGGCCTTTTTGGTGTGCATAGAGGATAATCCAGAGATATTAAAATAAAAGCACTGGCAAGAGAAGGGGGACTAAAGTATGATGTACCTGGAAAAAGCCATCTTCCATGCACGCATGGCGGATTTCTTCAACTACCCTTGTTCTGTTGGGGCCACCCAGGTCCTGGAGATCCACCACTAGAATGCTCTCAGAGTAAGACACCTCAGACAGGCGGGGGCATTCACTGGGAGGCAGGATATATTTATCTTGAACTTGAAGATGATTTATTCCATTGGACAACAGCTTTTCGACAGCATTCACATCCTGGGTCAGGACATCTTCCATTGTAGACGGAATATTTCTTTCTCGAGTGCTGTAAAATTGGCAGTGGCACCTACCTATTGCTGTGAAAAACTAAGCTTCGATTCGCACACCAGAAATAGGATATCAGATGATGGGCAAAAGAAGAGTGAACATTTAAGTGCGTGCGTGTAGATCTCTGCAAATGAATTGAAAAGACATCCCCATGTTAAAGTTTTCAATATACACTATACAGTTTTACTACTATTTTTTACTCCCTTTCTTTTAATTTTCAGAATCAAAAGAGAGGATGAATTGCATTTAATAAATAGAAAAAGAATTTAAAAGAAGAATTATAAATTCTGATTATGTCGTTCAAATTCACGGCAAGAGCCAATTGACATCGTTGTCAATTTTCTGAATGTGCTACGCATGGCTGTAGCGGTGCACAAGTTAGCCCAAGCAGTGAAGATTTCACAAGAGTTGCAGGCTTTGGAAGACAAGTCAGAGTGGAAAATGAGAATCCTTACAAGGTCTGGGCCATCCCCATAATGTACAAAGTTCGGAATTTTAGGCTATATTAGTGGTTTTGTTAGGGTTTTTGAGGGGTTTCGGTGGATTTTATTTTTGTTTATTTGCTTCTTTGGATTTCTTCAAAGACCATGTAATAATCATGTTGATGGTAGAGCTATATGCTGGTAACTGTCCCTGGGCTTGGTATTTGATGTATTCTGTAAACTTGTCTACTTTTTGATCTGGATCTCTGTTTCTCTCGATGAGGTCTCTGTTGATCTCTGTAATTGCAATCTGAATATGCACTATACGGTTTTACTATCTCATCGTTATGGTTTCTTCCGCAAGTGTTTTTAAAAATGACACGTTTCACGAAATAGTTTTGGTTTCTGATGTCACATAGACACTTTTTTTTGGTTCAACTATTCTGTAATGGTCCCCTGCATAAGTGGGTTGGGTTTTTATGTCAGGTCTCTGTATCGTAGGGTTTGTTCTACAACTGCCATACTTGTCATTAATGTTGTGTAATGGGTTTCTGCATGTTCTGTTTCGAATTGATACTTTTGTAACATTGGGTTGGTTCTACTGTTTGAGCACTAAATGCCTTCACATAAGGCACATGTCAAAGCATGTCAATGCTCTCGTATACACAATTGGCCAATTAGTTGCCTAGCGGTAGATAGGTCGGTGTTGTTTTCTGTTCTAATTTAGGCTAGACCAGTGGTTTTTTGATGGTTGAGAGTAGGTTTAAATGTTCAAAGATTGGAATTGAAAATAAAATATGTTCAATAGTTAAAACTATGTAATCATCTTTTATTCATCCAAAGGGCAACGGGGTTATTGGATGGTCCAGTGATAGTGATAATGTTGATAATGGCTCCCTTAAATCAAATTCAACAACAAATTTCATTCACCGTTGTTCTCTGTATATTCGATTTTGAAATGGTCCAACATTGTCTTATTTTTTAATTCCTGGCTCCAGAAAATTCTCATGAATTCTCCAAACTTATATCCTTTGTACCGAGCCAGATGTTGTTCATCAACCAAGGACGCTGCAGGGGCAATGAAGGCATCCTCCGAGGGGCCATAAAACGTAGGAATTGATATACGTGCAGCAGATGCATTCATTACTGCTCGATGTTCCACACTTCTGAATCTACCATTGCTCACAACCTGACAAATTATTAGCATTAATAATAACATTGTCAAATTCCCATTGCTCACAGCCTGATAAATTATTAGCATTAGCATTAGCATTAACAATAACATTCTCAAATTTTTAGGAGGAAATAAAGTATTGGATCTGCTCTTGCTCTTGTTAAATACCTGCAGTTGATCTCCCATATTAACAACGAAAGCATTGGGTATGGGTTCTACAGCAGCTCACTTTCCATTTCTGAGTACTTGCAGACCACTTACCTCGCCTTGCATTAAAACAATGATGCCACGTGCATCTGAATGGCGTGGTGTGCCAAGAGTAATATCTGGTTTCAAACATGGAGGATAGTACATTATATCCATGGATTGGGTGTGTTTTCCGAAGATTCTGTCCAAGTAACTCGAATCTAGCCCCAGAGCTTCAGAAATGGCAGCCAACAGCCTTAAAATCAGAGCTTTCACCTTCATAGCGTAGTTGCCTGCGGTCTCTCTATATAAAAGCATATGCAAGATAAGTACTTCTTGTTGTTGCAATATCATTCCTCCAGAGATTGGACTTATTTTATTTACCCTCTATTGAATCTGGCATGCTTGGTCTTCCACGGGCATTTCGAAGAATTCTTTGGCAATTTCCATCATGCTTTTCATGGTTCCTTCTGGTACGCCATGTTTCACTATCTGCACTCACTTAGATCAACCAGAAGATATGTGGCCATAAAAAAGAATAGTTCATACCCTCAGATATGAAACTTGAACCAGTCACTAGATCTTATTAACACGTCAAACTGACATTAAAAATATAGATTAAATAATCCTACAACTCTGAAAGTAATAGCCTCAAAAACTTCAAGAATAGAAAATTGATAAGAAATATTCTAGAATATCCATGGCAAGATTAATTTGTAACAGGGCCTTTTTGGTGTGCGTAGAGGATAATCCAGAGATATTAAAAGAAAAGCGCTGGCAAGAGAAGGGGGATCAAAGTATGATGTACCTGGAAAAATCCATCTTCCTCGCACGCATGGCGGATTTCTTCAACTACCCTTGTTCTGTTAGGGCCATCCAGGTCCTGGAGATCCACCACCGGAATGCTCTCAGAGTAAGACACCTCAGATAGGTGGGGGCGTTCATTGGGAGGCAGGATATATTTGTCTTGAACTTGAAGATGATTTATTCCATTGGACAGTAGCTTTTCGACAGCATTCACATCCTGGGTCAGGACATCTTCCATTGTAGACGGCATATTTCTTTCTCGAGTACTGTAAAATTGGTAGTGGCACCTACCTATTGCTGTGCAAAACTAAGCTTCGATTCGCACACCAGAAATAGGATATCAGATGATGGGCAAAAGAAGAGTGAACATTTAAGTGCGTGCGTGTAGATCTCTGCAAATGAATTGAAAAGACATCCCCATGTTAAAGTTTTCAATATACACTATATAGTTTTACTACTATTTTTTACTCTGTTTCTTTTAATTTTCATAATCGAAAGAGAGGATGAATTACATTTAATAAATAGCAACTGATAAGAAATATTCTAGAATATCTATGGCAAGCTTAATTTGTAACATGGGCCCTTTTTGGTGTGCGTAGAGGATAATCCAAAGATATTAAAAGAAAAGCGCTGGCAAGAGAAGGGGGTTCGAAGTATGATGTACGTGGAAAAATCCATCTTCCTCGTATGCATGGCAGATTTATTCAACAACCCTTGTTCTGTTAGGGCCATTCAGGTCCTAGAGATCCACCACCGGAATGCTCTCAGAGTAAGACACCTCAGACAGGTGGGGGCGTTCACTGGGAGGCAGGATATATTTATCTTGAACTTGAAGATGATTTATTCCATTGGACAACAGCTTTTTGATAGCATTCACATCCTGGGTCAGGACATCTTCCATTGTAGACGACATATTTCTTTCTCAAGTGCTGTAAAATTGGCAGTGGCACCTACCTATTGCTATGCAAAACTAAGCTTCGATTCGCACACCAGAAATAGGATATTGGATGATGGGCAAAAGAAGAGTGAACATTTAAGTGTGTGCGTGTAGATCTCTGCAAATGAATTCAAAAGACATCCCCATGTTAAAGTTTTTCAATATACACTATACAGTTTTACTACTATTTTTTACTCTCTTTCTTTTAATTTTCAGAATCGAAAGAGAGGATGAATTACGTTTAATAAATAGCAAAAGAATTTAAAAGAAGAATTATAAATTTTGGTTATGTTGTTCAAATTCACAGCAAGAGCCAATTGGCATCATTTTTTATTTTCTGAATGTCCTATGCATGGCTGTAGCAGTGCACAAGTTAGCGCAAGTAGTGAAGATTTCACAAGAGTTGCAGGCTTTGGAAGACAAGTCAGAGTGGAAAATGAGAATCCTTACAAGGTCTGGGCCATCCCCATAATGTACAAAGTTCGGAATTTTAGGCTATATCAGTGGTTTTGTTAGGGTTTTTGAGGGGTTTCGGTGGATTTTATTTTTGTTTATTTGCTTCTTTGGATTTCTTCAAAGACAATGTAATAATCCTGTTGATGGTAGAGCTATATGCTGGTAACTGTCCCTGGGCTTGGTATTTGATGTTCTGTAAACTGGTCAGCTTTTTGATCTGGATCTTTGTTGCTCTCGATGAGCTCTCTGTTGATCTCTTTAATTGTAATCTGAATATGCACTATACGGTTTTACTATCTCATCGTTATGGTTTCTTCCGTAAGCGTTTTTAAAAATGACATGTTTCACGAAATAGTTTTGGTTTCTGATGTCACATAGACACTTTTTTTTGGTTCAACTATTCTGTAACGGTCCCCTGCATAAGGGGGTTGGGTTTTTATGTCAGGTCTGTGTATCATAGTGTTTGTTCTGCGACTTCCATACTTGTCATTAATGTTGTGTAATGGGTTTCTGCATGTTCCATTTTGAATCGATACTTCTGTAACATTGCGCTTGTTCTGCTATTTGAGCACTAAATACGTTCACATAAGGCACATGTCAAAGCATGTCAATGCTCTCGTACACACAATTGGCCAATTAGTTGCCTAACGGTAGATAGGTCGGTGTTGTTTTGTGTTTTAATTTTGGCTAGACCAGTGGTTTTTTGATGGTTGAGAGTAGGTTTAAATGTGCGAAGATTGGAATTGAAAATAAAATTATGTTCAATAGTTAAAACTATGTAATCATCTTTTATTCGTCCAGAGGGCAATGGGGTTATTGGATGGTCGAGTGATAGTGATAATGTTGATAATGGCTCCCTTAAATCAAATTCAACAAAAAATTTCATTCACCATTGTTCTCTGTATATTCGATTTTGAAATGGTCCAACACTGTCTTATTCTTTAATTCCTGGCTCTAGAAAATTCTCATGAATTCTCCAAACTTATATCCTTTGTACCGAACCGGATGCTATTCATCAACCAAGGACGCTGTAGGGGCAATGAAGGCATCCTCCGAGGGGCCATAAAACGTAGGAATTGATATACGTGCAGCAAATGCATTCGTTACTGCTCGATGTTCCACACTTCTCAATCTACCATT
>APFE031688305.1:0-16785 GCA_000404065.3 Pinus taeda | reverse complement strand
TGTCACTTTTTCTTGCCCAGGGCTCAGGTCAATGCCCATAACTTTGTGACACTTCCAGAGATGAAAGATAACATCAAAACAATGATACACATGTAATTAATTGAACAAGGACTTGACTGGACCCCTACTAACCATGACATGCATTTCGTCAAACATGTCACAAATATGGATTTTACAGGTTTAAACAACATATCTGAGCATAGGGGTCACATACTTATTTGAGAATCAGTAAGAGGCATTGATGTGTCATTACAATAACTGCATTACCATCTATTAAGTCACATATTCATTGTACATTCAATGATTAACCAAAACATGATGGGAGTCATACAATTTCACTGTCATAAAACTCTTTCATAACCAACATATAACCAATAGAGATATCATGGATATAACAACAATATAATCCACATATAAACAAGTATATTTAGCCATAGAATACTAAGGAGAAAGAGAGCTCTTATTGATGATAGCATAAACTAACCGGGCATGGGACTTCCATGAACCACCCAACTATAGACTAGGCTAATCCAAATCTTTCTTTTAGTCAGTCACGCCCATGCCATATTCCAAGCATGAATGTGGGATCTCATAAAACAAATCAATCAAAACCATCTAGGGATTCTAGAGGCCAAACCATCTCAACCCTCAACCAGTGATTCCACCCCACATTCATACATCACTAACCATCACCATATTTGTCTCTACCCAAGCTCTCTGGTGCTCCAAAGAGTTTATTTCAACCAACGCTCCACGACGAGTAACTCAACCCACAATTTTTGGCGAGATCTAGAGTGTTTGTCCAACCAAGGATCTAGGACTAGTAACTCAACCCGTTATAGGGCTTGAGAGCGATCTTCTAACTAAGACTCCACGAACTAGTAACTCAACCCACAGTGAAAGGAACATGAGAACCAACCAGAAAATAAAAGGAAAGACTCCCACAACACCATGGCTATCCAAGGGATGATAGGGCTATGAAAATCCACTATCAATCCAGGAAATCATCCCTCCCCATGATGAATCATAACCAAGAAACCACACGCATATGCCATGCATGCCCAAACTAGTGGGGAAAACATACATGAAATTCAGTACCTGCAGGAAGAGCACGATGTGGCTACTCATCTCGATGTCTTCTTTCACTTTCCTAGTCCTTCCTTTCCTTCTCGCTCCAAAATCCAAGTATTCCACACTCCTCCAAGAGTGCTCCAAGAAAACTCTAAGTGTCCAATGGTATGAGAGAGAGAGAGAGAGAGAGCTCCGCCAAAACCTGTCAAAATATTGCCAACTAATCCTCAAAAGACTTCTTAGCTCTCTCAGCTCCTCTCGCCCATACCTTGTACCTCCTCCTGCTCTCCCAATGCCTCTCGGTCATACCCTGTACCTGCTTGGCCCTTCAGCTCCCGATCTGCAGCTCTTGTCTCTATCAATGCTGCAAGTCCATCTGGCCAATGAATCTAGGTTATCCAATATCCTCTCTAGTTGTGACTTCATCCATAAAGGACAAAACACATTAATACTCTTGTCGAGTTGTTCATGTTCCACTTGTGAACAACTCTTGATCTTCCCATTGCTGCTTCTCACCTACTCAGGGACTTCATCCCACTATGGTCTTCTAATGTTGCACCAATGAATACCAGGCTAGGAGTACTATTTGTCATCTACTGTAGAATCGCTTCTCCACACACAATTTTCGAGCTCCACATATTGCTCCTGGTTGATCAGACCCTTGAGCTCAACAACTCCCTCTCTTGCAACTACCATTTTCCATCAAGGTGTTGGTCATCAGGCTCCAACTCGGACACTGTCACATTGTCTACATTAACTCAAATTTTCTCCACCCTAGAGGTCTCCTTTCCTTGTGTTCTTGCTGGATATGCCTGGAACCTACTTTAGGGAGTCTGTAGCCTAATCAGCCTCCCTAAATATGCCTTCTATCCACCTACACTTTCAATACAACATTTCAGCGTGCAACAGAGAAAATACCCACATATTTTATGCCTAAGACACCTTTGACCTACTTGGCCTAGTCTCAATTAGACCCTCTCTTCCTCATTGGTTGCATCTTCCTAAAACCATCCCAACATTCACAATAATGACCTCATTATCCTCTTCATTAGCTCTCCTAGGGCTATGTATCCCTCATGTATACTTTGACCTCCTTCCTCCTTAAATGATCTCATTTCCATGCTCCTTAAGGTGTGACTATAACCTCCAGAACACCTCTTATTTATACACCAACAAGAGGGCTTCTCCAATGTTAACTAAGGGCTTGAACAACTATCACAAGTAATTTTTACACCAACCAAACCTTGACACTTCATGTGCAAACCCATTAAATAACTTCAAAAATTTGTAACTGCTCAACGATAACTCGAAATCGGATGATTGTCATTGCGTTAGAATTGTCTCACTGAGAGCTATCATCCTCATCCATCACATGTCGAATACTCGTCACGGTTTTGACCCAAACATCTATGGGTGAAAAAACCTATGCTTGGGTTCTAAGCCCATAAGCATACTTGTGGCGCTTTTTCCTCCAATTCTTGAACACTAGTGCTTGGACTAGCTCACAAGCTACAAAAAAATCAACACTCCCTCTTAGTGAGGGAGGTGCATCAAGAAATAGGAAGTAACCATCATCATCTGTTGACGCTATCCCATATAGCATCCACCACTGCAATGTACTTTGTAGAACGAATCCAACAATCTCAGTAGTGACTTTGCCTCTATCACATCCAAACCTAAAGATCCTGAAACTTGACAAGGTTGTTCCCTATGAGGGTAGACTCCCTCTGAGCCTACACGATCTCGAGTGGCTCAGTCTTGCAAGCACTCATCCTCCTAGATCAAATACCACTCGTGCAAATCCCTCCAATCTCGTTTATGAAACATCACGATCTGATGAATAATATAGCCTTCCAACCTGTAGTCCATTAAATGAAGCCATATCAATTAACCTAATCTCTTCCCTACCAAAGAAACTCTCAAGTTGTCCCAACCTTCGATGACAAGACATAGGATGTCCATGATCTACAGACTGCCACACAACATGTTGAAGTGCACCAGGTTCACCACCGATCCACAAAAACTCCCAACCCATCTCATCATGTAGCCTATTGAGACCACATCTCCATGTCTTTTGCTGAGCCCATTACTACATGATCTAGACACCCACAACTCCCTCTCTTTTGTTTCTTTGTCCACACTCTGATTTATTTTCACTCAAAGTAGCTCAAATACGCTTTGATACCATGTCTAATTTCCATGAACTTGGGTCTAATATAGAATCTTAAAATCTATGACGCCGCCAAACCAAGAATCTCAACAATACTACTTTGCACATCAGATTATAAACAATGGTAAATCACACATGCACAAAGTATGTATAACTTTTTACAATTTTCACCCCAACTTCATTATATTAAACAACATGTAATATAATAGTTTAAGGCTCTTGTAGGAAGGATAATGGCCCTCATACATCCACTAGTAAAAGATAAAAAATGGGGCTTTGTTACCGGGAATAGTGTCCACTCGGATGTTGTTATTCCCACTAAGACTGGTAGCTATCTTAGAGACAAACAAGTAAAGTCTACTTTTGTTTTCCTTTATGAAAATAGATAAGAGTGGAACAAAGGAGACCAACCTTAGTCTTGTGCTTGATTTCCTTGTTTGATTCCTCTCCTTCCTGATAGAGCTTTGCCACTTGTTCTTCGTCTGCCCAGCTTCAAAGAGCACATGTGGAATCACAACAACATGCTACTATCGAAGAACAAATATCTATTTTCATAAATAGCACAGGACCAGATGTGCGTTAACCATACAAATGCATATATAAGTAAACGTACAAGAATATGGAGGAAAACTTGAATAGCTTTATTAAGATGAAAAGTAGCAAAAGGATTACAACCATATGTTCTGACCCATCATCATCCTCCAGCAAGAAAGCCCTTCTTCACCTCAAGTAAAGCTTAGATCACCCAACACTATGAAGTTACACCAGAAAACCAACAATACGTCTCTATAAGATACAATATTCCAGCCTCTGGATCTCTGTGATGAGGGATCCATATATAGATGATTGTAGGGAGGTGAGTCATCTTCTGGGGTCTTGATTAGTGTCCTCTCTTTGATAGTTTCTACTTCCACTTGGAGAATGATGATCTCTTACTCATCCCTGGTCGAAAACAGAGAGGCAAGTGTCATAGGGAAGCTTCTGGAAGATTCCATGATCTTCCACCTCACATTTTGTCCCTGCCATTTGTCGATTCCCGACCATCGTACCCTACAGAGGAGCCATTTAGTATGCATCGCACCCTGTACACTAGGAAGGTGATATGCATCGCACCCTTTGCACTGGGTTTTCATTATGGTCCAATTTTGACCATTTATGAGCAGTTTTTAGTGGAGAACTTATGGGATATGATGTAATGAGCTGACCTTATTCCTTTAGGCAGTGAAGCAACACTTTTAGGGGCTTAGGATTCCTTAGTTTATGGACATTTATGATTGGGGTTGAAGTGCCCAAAAATGTTTATAACAATTGCCCCCTAAAGCATGAGGTTGTTAATCTTTTTGATGTCGAGTGAAATGCTTTACTATGAGGATCCAATGTTTTTTCGAGCTGGGAGGCGACCTGTAATAAGATACAATACAATACATTATTTTGACAACATTTTTTCATGATCTAGCTGAGGCGAGCATTCCCATGCTCAGCTTTATAAATTCATTTTCATGTACATAGGACAGACAATCGTTTGTGTGGTAGACTGATGATTTGGATTCATCATCCTTTGATTTGGATGATCATCTGTTCGGCAATGATTTACATTTGATGCCTTTATATTCCTGAATATATCATAGCCAGATGGATGAAACTAGATCCGGGGTCTTCAAAACAAGTTCAATCTTCACTCAGAGTACAAGTCGATCCATGTGAAAAATGTTCTGGAGTCGAACATGGAAAGACATCGCCTGATTACCAGCCAATGATGTAAGTTGTTAATAGGCGCGAGAGGAATCACCAATAATGACAATGACCCTCAAGGTACTATAATACAATTCACGTGGTGTGAAAAAGGACTTGGCGTCAAACACCACACAAAATATCTTGGTCGAAGGCCATTGACGTAAGCCTATCGCCGAAAGTGAGAAACTTGCCATTGAGGCATGCAAGCTTCAAAGTACTGAAAGGGTTGTTCCTAAGTCAACTTCTTGGATAATGAGTTGATGTCGACAAGAAGTGACCCGTCGCAGGAGGGCCTTAATGAATTCCACATCAACGACACGGAACGAAGCAAATTATTTTGGAGGTGAAAACAATCTGACAATACAGGGTTCAGGCTGGCGGTCATGAAGGAATGGAGCATGAATGTATTGCAGTGGGTGAGACACAGGTGAACTGTCTGAATGTCTTCTCTTGAACATATCGACAACACTGACGATGGATTGGTATCATTAACCCCAAAGATGGATGGTGTGATGGACCAATGGTGATGACTAGTGAACGGAACAACCCAAACCGGCTTGGATGCGGAAGGAAAGTGTCATGTTCAAGAGCGACTTGCTACCAATAAAGCTTTTTCAAGTTTTCTTCCCAATTTTCCCCAGTCAGCTAACCAGTACCTCTTTATTTTTGTCAAGCTTGAGGAGGACAACATATGCTTGTTCTATAATCCGCCCTTCAGGCGAACCTGTCACTATATTTTAGCAAGCCTAATGACAGTGAAACTTGTTCTCATCCATTTGGACGAGTTTGTCGCTATTCGCTTTTAACGAGTTTAACGACAAAGATAACTTGGTTCTTTTCAATTTTAGAGAGTCTGAAAGGGATGGAAAGGAGACTCCAAATATTCTTTTTCGTCATGTAATCCCTCAAGTCTGAAAAAGTGTAAAATAATACGAAAGGGATGAATTTTCGATTGTTTTAACGAGCCGACCAAGACAAGTGTTCGATCTTTTTATGTAATAATCCCTCAAATCCAAAAAGATTAAAATCTAGAGGGATATCACTTCCGATGACTTTATCGAGCCGGAGAGGCCAATCGCTCGGCAGTATTTTCATATTTTATGAGTCAGTTGAAAAGAGCTTAAAGGAGACTCGTTTTCGAGGAACGAGTGATGATTTTGGGTAGTAGTTGATTCTAGGTAAGGTTTGGAATTCTCCAATCATGACAGTGTTACAAGGATGGCTAATAGAACCACTCTTCGTAGATGTTTCTCAAAGGGGTAAATAATCATATGGGGGTGAATGATCGGCTAAAAATAGAGTGGAGGTGATGATGAGAATAGGACCAAGGCTCAAAAGCTGGCGATAAGGCATTCACAATGGTTATTTACCGGTTCATTTTTTAATGAGCTTAAACTCTGGGGGAAACATTTGCTCATGACTTATGTTTATGTTTTAACAAGCTTGAACTATGTGATAAAACTGCTCGTGGGGGGTTTATTTTTTAATGAGCTTGAACCCTGCGGTAACATTGCTCGCCAATCATAAAATAAGGATGTCTCATTCAAGATGCCATTTTGAAGGGGCTTGCATCTTTTTGAAGCTTTTCCCCAGATTCTTTCTTTATGCAAGCTAGGAAACGACCAGCCTTACGAGTTTAAAGGGTTAGAGGTCTTACAAATTTAAAAAATAAATAGTCTCCCTTCGCTTGCATGCGAAAAGGTTTGCATGCCCCCAGGTATAGAGAAAAATTGCCAGGTTACCAAGAAAGTTCCCCGCGTAGGAGATAGAATTCTTCCTTGGCAATGTCTACCGAAATAGACAAAGGTGAGCAGTGCAGATGCATGCCACTCACATAAATTTAACGAATGTATCTTATTCCAGCCTAATCCCATTTTCCTGGGTGTGTCAGACTAGTCATATATCCCCCGCGGAAACCCACTCTATACCCAAGGTTTTCCTGCCGAAATAGACCAGGGTGCATGTCCCCTGGGTTTCAGTCACATCCTCCTGAATCACTCGCACTCATCAGGTGGACGGACTGGAGATCGATGAGATATTCCTTGCGTGAAAAGACCATTTAGGGATGGTGTTTGACTATTTGCGATGTGTGAACCAGGGAATGACATTTGGTCTACGAGCTTGACCATTTTGCCTTCGTGTAGAAAACACATTACTCTAGAGAGTGAGGATATGATGGCTCCCATGCAATAAATATAGTCACATCCAAGGAGTAGATTATAATCTAAGAGTCCTTGAACTACTATCACGTTCATGTGAACGGTCTTCCTCCTCAAAGTAATGGGCACATTTGGAAGGATCCGTAATGGTCGACTGGTTCCTTTGTCAAAGCCCGTCAGATTTATCATTTCAGGCAAAAGCGATGGCGAACCAAGCACTTTCCAAGAAGTTGAGGAAAGGATACTCACAGAAGCCCCTTCATCGATGATGGTACCATCCATGACCATTCTGTAAGCTTGTACAATGATTCTGAATGGTACACTAGCTGGTAAACGAGGTCTGTCTAGTAGATTCTAGTCTAAGGAAATGACTAGGTTACTTGGAGGTGGGACCGAATAGACGGCCGGGTATGACTCTGATGAACTTCCTTCCTGTGATAAAGGAATGGGTGGACTGCCCCCAAGTGCATCGGAGTCTGTGTTTATGAAAAGAATTTGAACGGTGTCCTTCTCTTTCTCTTCAGTGACAGTATCATTCGAAGATGAACACTTTAAAGGCAAGACTGGGTTGACTTCCATCTCGCCCTTTTGACTTTTGTTAGGTATGGTTTCAGAGGGTTCATTTTCAATGATATACGTTTCAGCCGACCACAATGACGGGCCAAATTTTCAACCAGTGGTGGACTTGGCAAGAGTTTTTTATATCCAGGAGGGAGGCATACTGGTGAAGCAGGACGGTCATCCAAAACTCTTTTAGCTTCATCAAGGAAGGGACAATGGTGGACGGCATGATTGCCTTCACACAATTTACAAGGAAATCTGGGATTCCTTTTCTGTCTAGGTGCTTCACTTTCACTGGTTGATGGTGTGCATTCAACATGATCATCAGAGGTTTATGACATCGGATTGTGCAAATGAGGAGACCAGTCCCTTAAGATCCGTGGGATGTAGGGACAATCTTGGTGATAGTGGTCTCCATTGCAAATGACATAAGGAGATTTAGGTTTAGATGGTGCGGTGTGAGGATTTTCGCTAGATGTCGCTTGGTTTCCCCCTTTTGATTTTGGTTCCTTTTTCTTCCTTTCTTTTTTCTCTTTCTGCTTCTTCTTCTTCTTAGTTACTTGATTTTTAGCTTTATCAGCTTTATCAAGTGAAGAGGAAGGAGGAGAGGGAGAATCAGACGAAGTAGAAGGTTGGGAGGCAACTCTAGTGTCATCTAGTTGCTGACTTGACTATTAAGGAATTACGGGATTCTGAACGACAAAGGTAGAGAAGAGAAAGACAGGCAAATCAATCGTCAACCCTGGAAGTGACAATGTGGCCATATGGGGTGCACCAACATCTCCCCAAGAGGAGAAGGGACTAGGATTTCCTCCAAGGGGAAATCGTTGGTTGGTAGACTCCATTTTCTCAACCTAAAGACCAACGAGGGAATTTGTGATGTTATTCTGATTAAAATAAATTTTAGATGCTTTGATACAACTTGTTTTTTCAATTTTAAAGAGTTGAGGAAAAACAAAAGATGACTCTAGTCGCCTTCGATTTTCATTGAGCCTAAAGTGACAAGTGCTTAGAGGACCTTTTCTTTTAAGGAGTCTGAAAAGGAGCAAAATAGACTTCTCTGGAGATATAGGCAGAGGGGATTACCAAACCAATCGCAAAACTGCAGAATACGTTTTATAGTACTGCAGTCAATCTTCCCGAATGTTGTCTTCAGTGCATTGCGATCGATAGGGTGGCAGACACGGCTTCCTAAGGATAAAAGATGCAGCCTATTGTGGTCTCCCAAAATATACTCAACGGTATGTGGGAGCACAAGTCCATACTGGCACTTTCCGTCTCAGAGTGGAGGAATCACCCAACCAACAATGAAATCAACAGTTACCATGTTTTGTGACATTGGAATACGTCTCTAGCCTAGACCTCTAGATGTTGTGCGTTAGGTTCCAAAGCATTGTTAGATTCATTAAATTTATTTTAAGTTGATCTTGCTTAAAAAAATTTCCTTTCAGGTTCACCGCGTGATGTGTACACAATTCCTAAAATGCAGTCTAAGATGATAAACAAACATTTAATCTTCTTTTGGCAATGAAAATCCTAGCTTCTAAGGAAAGAAAGTTAAGAATCTTTCAGCAAAGAGCACAGAGCACATGCTAAATTCACTTTCCTAAATCAAACCAAGCAGTCAAAATGCAAATGCACGTGCATGTATTTGTTTTCAGCCTTCTTAATGTATGAACGATGATAAGAAAGCTAAGTGCAAATCTGAATTATTTTCAAAGCGACAATACTCAACAAATTTCTTTTCAAAATGAAGTGAAGGTAAGAGAGACACTTTGCGATTTCTAAATGAAAATTGCTTTTCGAAACTTTAAAAAATTCTAATTCAAATCATATACAACAGTAACTATATAATCGACTATCAAGAACAATGGGATTGTCTTCTAAAACTAAAAACGACAGCTATGACACTTTCAGATCAAGAAACGACAGTTCGATTATGCTACTTTTTTGCAAAAGAGAACTGAAAATGGCACACAATACATAAAAACACTTATAGTTCTTTGCACTATGGAGGCGGAATAATGTAAGAGAAGGGGGCTTTCACAGAAATACACTGGCCACAGACAACAAAACTCCTGAATAGGACTAAAAATAGTGAGGAAAAAACGAAAGTTCAAAGGTAAAGATAACCTTCCCTAACCATCGCACCTGTCACACAGTGAATTCAGTATGCAGCGCACCTACTGCACTCGGGAAGTGCGATGCATACAGACTGCCTTGAAGGCAGGGTGCGATGGTACCAGTGCGAGACTTTGAATGAGTTTTTACTCACAATTTGTAATTCAGTTCAGGGATTTAGGCAAAATAAGTGATGTTCAATATATGTAAATCACAGGGGTTGATCTAAGGAGGTTACTAGAGCCACCACTTAGGGCAATTAGACTGTTTGCAAATTGATTATTTAATTCATAAACAAGACCTGGAGATAGGCTGAAGCATCATTGATCTACTTTGCATTTGTATAACAAATGCAGTTCGAAGGCTAGCTGGCTTGGCTTCAGGCTCCGTCTGTAAGTTTAAAAAAGAAACAAAGATAGGCTAACAAACAATAGTCGCTCCCCAATGGAGTCGCCATTTTGTTACCGAGAATAGTGTGCACTCGGATGTTGCTATTCCCACTAAGACTGGTAGCTATCTTAGAAACAAACAAGTAAAGTCTACTTTCGTTTTCCTTTATGAAAATAGATAAGAGTGGAACAAAGGAGGCCAACCTTAGTCTTGTGCTTGATTTCCTTGTTTGATTCCTCTCCTTCCTGATAGAGCTTTGTCGCTTCTTCTTCGTCTTCCCAGCTTCAAAGAGCACCTGTGGAATCATTGATCTAGGTGGATGTTGGTGGCCACCCGCCTATCCCATTTGGACCACCGCAACTGTCTCTTTCAGTTTTTCAGTTGCCGTAATTATAACACAATTTACTATTTTTAGTAGTTTTTTTGGGTCCTGAACTTCCGGAGCCATTTTGAGGCCCGAAACGACGTTTTTTGGGAAATCTGGGGGAAACATGGGTCCATGGACTGATGTTTCCCTTCCCAAAGTGGTAGTTCTCGGATAGATCTTTCTAACGAGCTATCATACGTGTCAAACAAAGATTGTATGCCAAAGTTACGACCCCGGGAAATTGATGTACCAATTTACCCAAAACGGGGCCCACAATTTAGTGTTTCATCTTCTAGGGTTAGGTTCTAGAATGTGAAGGGTTTTCCATTGTTTCTCAATAATAAATAGGCCTTCGAGCCTCATTTTAACACAGTTTAGAACAGTCCAGAGGCATGTAGCGACCACATCTCTTCTCAGAGATAAGTTACCATCGCCCTATCTAATTTATTTCCATTTCTGGTTGTAAGCATATTTCAGTATTTTCCATTAATGAAATGAAGTATTATTTCCATTTCATCTTTGTGTATATGGTTATCTCTATATTTTGTTGCGTTCCTGTTTAAATCTGGTTCAGTGGTATCAGAGCGGTGTGCTTTTTCTCTGTTTTTCTTTGCATGTCGCCAACAAGGTTGGGATATAAGGAGTTAGGGCTTGAACTGGTCGAACCTTTGCAAGACCAACCTCGCAAATCTCGACGACTTCCCATGGCGGATGAGAAGAAAGATGAGGGGGTAGGAGATCATATCAAAATCTTCCTCGAAGAAGCCCTCGAGCGGCAAAGGAATGCGATGATGGATAGCTTTGCGCAGATCCTTCAACGGCTACCCAGACGCGACGCATCGACTTCCAACAGCTACTCTAGAAACGCCATGCCCTTTAAGGTACAAGTTAATTTTGAAATTCCCATCTTCGAGGGTAAAATAGACGCAGATGCCGTAGATAAATGGTTAAATCTGCTAGATGGGTATTTCTCTGTTCATGAATTTTCCAGTCGGGAAAAGATTGTTTTCGCTCTTCTCAAAGCAGCCCCCCACGTCAAGGACTGGTGGGAAACCTACTGCGAGCAGAAGGATGAAAGTAAAGGCTCACTATTTTCAGCCGCACCCACTTGGGATTCATTCCGAGATGCCATCAAGGAGCAGTACTACCCTGTCAAAAGCTATGAGGACAAATACATCAAATGGACCATGCTACGGCAGGGAGGGGACCAAGATGTTCCTGAGTTCACAAACATTTTTCACACCCTTCGCACACAGTTGGGTATCAAAGATTATGAGTTGCATCTAGTACTCAAATACCGCGGCTGCCTACACAGATACATCCAGGAAGAGATGGAGTTATTGAACATCTCCTCACTCAGCACAACATACCGATATGCTATCAAAATCGAGCAAAAGTTCAAACAGAAGAAGCGAGACTTTGGATCTGCAAATCCGAAGTGCAAAGGACAAAGCCAAGGTGAGGTGACCCAAGGCAACCTGTCGAAGCCGCAAGAAAAGAACAACACCATGAAGCTGAGGAAGGACACAAGAAAGTAGTGTGAGTTCCGTAAGAGTCCCACTCATAACACAGGAGAGTGTCGGACCAAGCAGTCGCTGGTGGCTGAGTTGAAGGCTTCTGAACCAGATGCATGTTCCGACCCTGAGCCAGAACCTGGCAAGGGGAATGGCAAAGGGAAGCAGATCATTGATGCGGATCCCAGTGCCACTGTTGCCACTGCCAAAATCCAGAAAAATGAGCCCGAATATCCAGAGGAGGGGGAACATCTTTTCCACTCACAGATGTGGGTGAAGGGTTCACCGCTGCAATTCATTGTCGACAGTGGCAGCCAAAAGAACCTCGTTTCAACAGAGGTCGTGAAGCGGTTGGGCCTACCAACTACACCACACTCGCAACCATACAGTATTGGGTGGCTTCATGAAGGACGAGATCTCAAAGTTCGCCAGTAGTTTCGCCTTCCCTACAACATCAAGCCTTTCACAAACGAGTTATTGTGTGATGTTACACCTCTGGATGTTTGTGATGTACTATTAGGTCAGCCATACTTGTGGAGGTGACGTGCTGTGTATGATTCAAGGCCTCGTGCTGTCATTATTTCTTTGAATAATTCATTATACAAGATACCAAAGGTAGCCCCACCTACCGCCACATCTTTGATCACTGCTAAGAAAGGCAGCAAGCTCATCTCCTAGACCAGGAAATGCATCTGTCTGGTTCACTCCCAAAGTAAGGGGAAGATCGTTGCTATATCCATGACCCCCATAAAGGGTTCCTCCACATAGCAGTAGTAGCAAAGGGATACGGTCATGAAAGAACATAGGAACAACTTCTCCTCACCCATAGGGGTACCACACAAGTTTCAGGTGGGAACCAAAGTCTGGTTGTATCAATAGAAAGAACACCTTACCAGAACCCATCAGAAGCTCGGACCGCTCCGACAAGGTCCTTACAGCAGTACCAAGGCTATGGGGAATAATGCTTTGGAGCACATCATTCCTCCATTCCTTCGCCTGCACCAAGTGTTCAATGTGGATCATCGTCGACCATGCTTCCCACCATTACTTGACACATCAGAGATTGCAGGACAAGTTCAGCAGATCGAGGAATTCAACGCAATGGGGACCATTGCTTCCTAAGGGGCGAGGTATGATCCATGTGGATGTTGATGGCCACCCACCTATCCCATTTGGACCCCTGCAACTGTCTCTTTCAGTTTCTCAGTTTTCATAATTGTAGCACAATTTACTATTTTTAGTAGTTTTTTCAGGTCCTAAACTTCCGGAGCTGTTTTGAGGCCCTAAACGACGTTTTTTGGGAAATCTAGGGGCAGCATGGGTCCATGGACTGATGTTGCCCTTTCGAAAGTGGTAGTTCTCGGATAGATATTTCTAACGAGTTATCATACGAGTTAAACAAAGATCGTATGCCAAAGTTACGACCCCGGGAAATTGATGTACCAATTTACCCAAAACGGGGCCCACAATTTGGCGTTTCATCTTCTAGGGTTAGGTTTTGGAATGTGAAGGGTTTTCCATTGTTTCTTAACAATAAATAGGCCTTCAAGCCTCATTGTAACACAATTTAGAACATTTCAAAGGCATGTAGCAACCACATCTCTTCTCAAAGTTAAGCTACCATCGCCCTAGCTGGTTTATTTCCATTTCTGGTTGTAAGCATATTTCGGTATTTTCCATTAATGAAATGAAGTATTATTTCCGTTGCATCTTTTTGTATATGGTTATCTCTATATTTTTTTGCGTTCTTGTTTAAATCTGTATCAGTGGTATCAAAGCGATCTACTTTTTCTCTGTTTTTCTTTGCATGTCCCCAACAAGGTCGGGATATAAGGAGTTAGGGCTTGAAGTGGTCGAAAATTTGCCCGACCAACCTCGCAAATCTCGATGACCTCCCATGGCGGATGAGAAGAAAGATGAGGGGGCAGGAGATCCTATCAAAATCTTCCTCGAAGAAGCCCTCGAGCAACAAAGGAACGCGATGATGGATATCTTTGCACAGATCCTTCAGCAACTACCCAGAGGCGATGCATCGGCTTCCAACAGCTACTCTGGAAACGCCACACCCTTTATGGTACAAGTTAATTTTGGAATCCCCATCTTCGAGGGTAAAATAGACGCAGATACTGTAGATAAATGGTTAAATCTACTAGAAGGATATTTTTCTATTCATGAATTTTCAAGTCGGGAAAAGATTGTTTTCGCTCTTCTCAAAGTAGCCCCCCACGTCAAGGACTGGTGGGAAACCTACTGCGAGCCAAAGGATGAAAGCACAGGCTCACTATTTTCAGCCGCACCCACTTGGTATTCATTCTGAGATGCCATCAAGGAGCAGTACTACCCTGTCAAAATCTATGAGGACAAATACATCAAATGGACCATGCTGTGGCAGGGACGGGACCAAGATGTGCTTGAGTTCAAAAACATTTTTCACACCCTTCGCACACAGTTGGGTATCAAAGATTCTGAGCTGCATCTGGTACTCAAATACGGCGGCTGCCTACACATATACATCTATGAAGAGATGGAGTTCTTGAACATATCCTCACTCAGCACAGCATACCGATATCCTGTCAAAATCGAGCAAAAGTTGAAACAGAAGAAGTGAGACTTTGGATCTGCAAATCCAAAGCGCAAAGGACAAAGCCAAGGCGGGGTGACCCAAGAAAACCCGTCGAAGCCGCAAGAAAAGAACAACACCATGAAGCCGAGGAACGACACAGGAAAGTGGTGTGAGTTCCATAAGAGTCCCACTCATAACACAAGTGAGTGTTGGACCAAGCAGTCGCTGGTGGCTGAGTTGAAGGCTTCCAAATCAGACGCATGTTCCGACCCTGAGCCAGCACCAGACAAGGGGAATGGCAAAGGGAAGCAGATCATTGATGCGGATCCCAGTGCCACTGTTGCCACTGCCAAAATCCAAAAAAATGAGCCCGAATATCCAGAGGAGGGGGAACGTCTTTTCCACTCACAGATGTGGGTGAAGGGTTCACCGCTGCAATTCATTGTCGACAGTGGCAGCCAAAAGAACCTCGTTTCAACAGAGGTCGTGAAGCGGTTGGGCCTACCAACTACACCACACTCGCAACCATACAGTATTGGGTGGCTTCATGAAGGACGAGATCTCAAAGTTCGCCAGTAGTTCCGCCTTCCCTACAACATCAAGCCTTTCACAGACGAGTTATTGTGTGATGTACTATTAGGTCAGCCATACTTGTGGAAGTGACGTGTTGTGTATGATTCAAGGCCTCGTGCTGTCATTATTTCTTTGAATAATTCATTATACAAGATACCAAAGGTAGCCCCACCTACCGCCACATCTTTGATCACTGCTAAGAAAGGCAGCAAGCTCATATCCTAGACCAGGAAATGCATCTGTCTGGTTCACTCCCAAAGTAAGGGGAAGATCGTTGCTATATCCATGACCCCCATAAAGGGTTCCTCCACACAGCAGTAGTAGCAAAGCGATATGGTCATGACAGAACACAGGAACAACTACTCCTCACCCATAGGGGTACCACACAAGTTTCAGGTGGGCAACAAATTCTGGTTGCATCGACAGAAAGAACACCTTACTTGAACCCATCAGAAGCTCAGACCACTCCGACAAGGTCCTTACAACAGTACCAAGGGTATGGGGAATAATGCTTTGGAGCACATCATTCCTCCATTCCTTCGCCCACACCAAGTGTTCAATGTGGACCGTCGTCGACCATGCTTCCCACCATTACTGGACACATCAGATATTGCAGGACAAGTTCAGCAGATGGAGGAACTCAACGCAATGGGGACCATTACTTCCTAAGGGGGGAGGAATGATCCAGGTGGATGTTGGTGGCCACCCACCTATCCCATTTGGACCCTTGCAACTGTCTCTTTCAGTTTTTCAGTTTCCGTAATTGTAGCACAATTTGCTACTTTTAGCAGTTTTTTGGGGTCCTGAACTTCTGGAGTCGTTTTGAGGCCCTAAACAACGTTTTTTTGGGAAATCTAGGGGCAACATGGGTCCATGGACTAATGTTTCCCTTCCGAAAGTGGTAGTTCTCAGATAGGTCTTTCTAACGAGCTATCATACACGTCAAATGGAGATTGTATGCCAAAGTTATGACCCCGGGAAATTGATGTACCAATTTACCCAAAACGGGGCCCACAATTTGGCGATTCATCTTCTAAGGTTAGGTTTCGGAATGTGAAGGGTTTTCCATTGTTTCTCAACAATAAATAGGCCTTCGAGCCTCATTGTAACACAATTTAGAACAGTTCAGAGGCATGTAGCAACCACATCTCTTCTCAGAGATAAGCTAGCATCGCCCTAGCTGGTTTATTTCCATTTCTGGTTGTAAGCATATTCCGGTATTTTCCATTAATGAAATAAATTATTATTTCCACTGCATCTTTGTGTATATGGTTATCTCTATATTTTTTTGTATTCCTATTTAAATCCGGATCAATCACAGCAACATACTACTATCGAAGAACAAAGATCTATATTCATAAATAACACAGGACCAGATGTGTGTTAACCATACAAATCCATATATAAGTAGACATACAAGAATATGGAGGAAAACTTGAATAGATTTATTAAGATGAAAAGTAGCAAGAGGATTACAACCATATGTTCTGACCCAGCATCATCCTCCAACAAGAAAGCCCTTCTTCACCTCAAGCAAAGCTTAGATCACCCAACACTATGAA
>APFE031688302.1:0-11699 GCA_000404065.3 Pinus taeda | reverse complement strand
TTGGATGAATTGACTGACAAATGACCTCCTATTTAAAGATAAATCTTCTAGCGGCTAGTTCAAGTGGTCCTCGTCAAAGCAATCTCGACCGTTGATGAGGATCAAAATTTATTTTAATCTTATCTGTCGAAATTTTAAATTCTTGAGGAAATTTGAATTTTTTAATTAAATGCATTTGAATTAATTCAAAAAAGAAAATTTTGAATTAATTTCCTCAAAAGTTTGACTTTGATCTAACCCCAGGGACCAAAAGCTTAAAATTTAGCAAAATAATCAATTTACCTTAGTCTCGAGACCTCTTAAAATTTAATTTTTAAGGACTGATAAATTTTGCCTTCAAAGAATTTAAATTTACCTAGGACCTAGAATTAATTAAATTTCTGGCTTAGGATTTTAATTAATTTTTTTGGCCAAAAAATTGAATTAATTAACCTATGAGGGGATAAATTATTTTTTCCAACCCTTAAAACACTTTACATCATAATTTTCATATTTTTACATCATAAGGGGGAAAACCCATTTGAAAAAGACCCCCACAAACTACCCATTTTTACGACATAAATATAATCCAGCAGAACAAGCAATTTGTAATAAAATAACCTGACCAAATAGTTAGGATTATTCCCAAATCACTTATACATAGACTCAATTTATAGCAGTAGGACTCACCTAAAATCGCAGTGACAAAATCCATTTCGGCTTTGGGGTAAGGTTGAAGGAAAACTCTGCCGACCATTCGAGAATAGACGGGTGAGACAAAAAACCTCCCGGAATGTAGACCATCACAAGAAAAGTAGGTTTACCTAGGCAATTACATACATGATACAGATCTGCTGAGATTCTTTACATTATACACATGCAGAATGGGTTTACATTATAACATGATATTCAAGCTGATGATGATAGTTGAACGACAAAGACACATTGATCAAGCACTACCCCTTTTGCGAAAAAAGGGGGTGTATTGCTATGGGTCGTTGACACGTAGTAGTCAACAGACCAAATTTGCCAAATTTTCCCTTTCTCTTGGCCATGGTAGCAAATGCTTGCTCCTTTGATCCCACATCTTCCTTTGCTTTGAGCCTTGTTTCCTCTATCTTGCATATAGGCCACATTTCACTTAGTGGGGTGGCTTCCTTATTGGCATATATGCTTGATGTCTAGTTGCCCCAATCCTCAAGTAGAGCATTGAATACTACAATTGTCATTTCCCTGTCGAACATGACTTCCCCAAGCTCTAGAAGTTGATCCCTCATCTCAGAGATCTTCATGAAGTACGAAGCTATTCCTTCTTTTGATATCTTCATCTTGTACAATTCATTTTGTAGAGATATCACTTCTCCAACTGTGGTTAACGAGAATAGCTCTACTAGTTTTGTCATAGATTTCTTTTAATGTTTCAAGTTTGGAGACATAAGGAATTAGAGAGTCTTTGATGGATTCTATTAGAATCCTTTGAGCTCTTGTCTCATCCTTATTATACTTAGCTAAGGCTTGAATTTGTTCCTTAGCAGGAATAGCGACATTCCCTTTGATGTGTTCTAGGAGTTCATTCTCCCTGAGAAGTAAATGAATCCTCTTCTTCCATGCAAGAAAGTTATTGATACCTACCAATTTGTTGCTTTCCTTGCAAAAAGACATTGATGTATATTTAGAAGGGGACATATACTTAATTGATAGATTTTGAGATGTAGTGGACTTGCTTTCTCCTTGAAGACTTGATGGATTCCCTTCCTTAGATCTTGATGTTCTTCAAGTTACTTTTCTTCAAGTGGACTTGCTTGATGTAGGTTCTTCTTTGATTTGCTCTTCTTGTCGATGCCTTTATGTAAGGCTCCTCTTCTTGCTTTGTAGTCTTCCTTGATGAGTGATGGATGGTAGACCTTCTTGTCCTTGATGTGATAGATACTTCTTGGCTTCATGCTTCAACTTTGTAGACATCCTTCCTTGATGTGTATTCTTGAGATGCCCTTTCCTTGATGTGTCACCTTAGCTCTGATACCATGTTGAAGAATCAAGGGCAATTATGTGTAGTGTGATTCTTCTTGACTTGATAACAATTTGTGGAGTCTTTGTACTTTTTTCTTGTTAGCTTAATCTTCTTCTTCTTCTTATTAATGCATGTGTGTGTAATTCATCAAACTGCTAGCAAAACATAAGAACAAGAACACAAGATGTTGGCTCTCTGCCAGGGCCAAAACCTCTCTTCTCTTGAGAGGAAAACCCTTCGGTAAATTTCCCTTATTGAAGCTTGTTATTGATTAATGCCAAACCCTAGACTGTTGACACGAATATCCTCCAAGCACAAGTCAAGCCCTTTCAAGATTACTTCTTCTTGCAACACTTCGTCCTCTTCCTTCCAACACTTTGTATTTCTTCCTTTGGCGCTTCTTTCGGTAACCATAGAGACCTTAAATTGTATACTCTAGAATGACCCTTGACCTTTTCTTCCTTTCCTTGTGATGGAGCCTTTCTAACTTAAGGAGATGATCTTGTTGCCTTCCAACCGAGCCTTCTTCTCTTTCACCAATATTGCAGACTTAGAGCAGCAGTAATGCAGTCCTAGTTCTTCGTACGTGTGAGGGATTACCCTCACAAGAACTATGTTAGACTTCTCCTCCTCCCTTCGCTTGTATAGCCTTCTTCCATGCTTGAGTGAGAGGCCTTATAGGCCTAATGATCTAGCCCAACCAACAAGATTATATGACTATGATGACCGTAGGAAGAGGTTCCTTTCTTCACACGTGTGATTGTAACAACCCTTTAACACTTCGGTTTTCTTCCTCCTTTCTTCGCTGCCTTTGGAGACTCTTCTTTCGTTCTTTAACTACCCTTTTCCTTGCCTTCCGCCTTCACTGATTTCAGAGAGGAATTGCGTTCTCTTTAGAGGAGTGGACAACCTCTATATAGAGAGGACTGTCCCTCCTTTAGGTCGACTTGAAGATTGCAGGCCAACTTGCTCTATTTATTTCAGATTGCTTCTTTTGATAGTGCTATTCCTTGGAGGAGACCTGAATTTGCTTGGAGGTGTCTTCTTTGACCTCTAATACATAAGTATATCTATAGTAGCATGCCCTTAAGGTCTTCAACATAATTCTTTTGACTCTTTGACTCAACTATAGCACTTTAATATGTGCTAGACCTATTTTAATGAGCAAGAAACTCATTGACATAAATTATAAAAATAATATTTCTTTTCTTGAATAAAAACAAATATCAAAAGTACATTTATGAAGACCAAACCTAGTTTCATTTCCTTCAACACAAACTTCAAGGCTTGGAAAACTAGGATTGGCCTTATTTTTGCAAAGAATGATCTGTTAGGTATTGTGAAAGGAAATGTTACTAAACCTTCAAATGTTGAAGGCAAAAGAAAATATGAGAAGATCACAACTATGAGCATTATTGTAGACTCTATTCTAGATCATTTGATTCCTTATGTTGCAAGTGTTGAATGTTTAGAGCAAATGTATGACGCCATAATTGGATTATTTACTATCAACAACTTTGGTCAAGCAATTAGTTTGAAGAATGAAATTCGTGATGTTAGAATGACAAGAAATGACACCATAACCTCATATTTCATGCGGATTTCTCAATTGAGAGATCAACTTCATAGCAATTGATGAAGTCATTTCTAAAAGAGAACTAGTAATTACAACACTTAATTCTCTATCGGATTCATGGGACTCATTTGCATTAGGTGTATGTACTGTAGAACTATGGATTGCTTGTACTGTAGAAAAATCTAGGCTCATGTCAAAAGGAAATATTCAGAGATCCGAAGAAGGTGACTCTAAAGCATATGCAACACATTTCAAGAAGGCTGGAGGAAGAAAGAAATTGGTATTCCAAAGAAAAAATGAAGGTAGAAGACTTGAAGGAAGAAGACCTGCTCCTCAAGGAAAGAATAATATGTCAAAGGCTCAATGCTATCATTGTCACAAATTTGGTCATAGAAAGAGAAAGGGAAAACAACATAACACTACAACAGACATTGCTGAACTACCAAAGAAACTTAAGATTGAAGATTCAAGTGCCAAAGATTTCTTTTACTTTTTTGCTCTTACATGTTCTATTGCAGATAGCGATGATTTGTGGCTAGTAGATAGTGGTGCCTCAAGACACATGATGGGAGATCGTGATAACCTCACAAGTCTAATGAAAAGAAGATAACCTCAGAAGGTGGATCTTGGAAACAACAACAATTATGCAGTCAAAGGCATTGAAAAACATCCATTGAGCTGGAATCAAGTGAAAACATTCGTCTTAGCAACATCCTACATGTGCTAGGTTTGAAAAATAATTTGGTTTCCATTTAATGCTTGGAAGATAAGGGAGATAGAGTAGCATTTGTTGATGGCAAAGTTCTTGTATGGCCCTGTTTAGTATTGACCACACATATGTCAACTCCCCCAAGATGCAGAGTACATGGCAGAACAAATGAAAATTTTTAAAGTCATCATCATCATGTAGTTTCCATATTTTCATTGTAATTCCAAATTTTGTAGCCCTATGGGCCATTATTGTAAAAATGATTTTAGTATGTTTATGAAGCCATGTAAAACATCTAGGTAAGCCTATGATTCTTAGCAAAGAGTTTCACTCTAGAGAGTTTTTTTTCCTTCGCTAATTATTTGTGTTTTTCAACCGCAAGTAGTTAGTAGAGTTTTTCTCTCACACATACCCTAAAGCTAAAGTAGGGCTTGATGGTAAAGTCGTAGGTGAGTCTTAGTGTTATCGACTCTATGTATATTATCATACTAGATAATCTGTCAAGAGTCGCAAAATTTGGTTATGTCTAGAGGTTTATTTTTAATTGTCAAATTTCCCCTTCTAATGGGATGTTTATGTAATATTTGATGTAAAAAGTGTTGTCTATAGAAGTTATAGGGTGTATGAGTACTTGATTGTACACTTGAACTCTTAAACTTTCTATTGAGACACACTTTGAGGGTGGAGAATACATGTAAAACCCCTCTTGAGTAATTTATTTTATTTTCCATTGAAAAATGTCGAAGTAATTAGCTGGAAATTTGTCAAAAAATTAAAATGAGAGAAAATTAAATTCTCTCCAAGTCAAAAAACTATTAAAAATTGATGAGGACCTTTCTTGACAAAGGAATCAAGTCAAAAAATGAGAAAGGCCACTTTTCTAAGGAAGAAAAAAGCCACAAAACATTTGTTGGGCCAGAAGAAAAATAATTCTCAAGGAAAATTGAATTTTTTGGTCCAAGTGGTTATTTTGAATGAGGGAATTTTGAAAAAATTATTTTTTGAAGATTTTCTAGCAGTCTAAGACCACCCAAAAGTCAAAGATTGGTCCATCTAGCACACCCATCAATGAAGTCGAATTTTTCAGGAGATCTGTGCAGCAGTAATGAAGGGTTCAATTTTCTTTTGAGAGGGATCAAGCCATAGATCAAGCAAACTAGTTATTTTTTCATTTGGATGGGCCTCATGCTCTCATTTTTTCTATATAAGGAAGCTATTGCTCCTCATTTTATTATTAGAAAATCATCATTGAGCTCTGAGTTAAGCTCTGCTGGTCTTTAATAGTTTTTTTGGAAATAATAAAGAAGTCTTTGGGGTTTATTCATGGTGGTGTTCCTCTTCTACTTCTTGTGGGTAATATTGTTCTGAATCATGTTCCTAATGCTCTACTAAATTAAATTTTAAAAGTTGTTATTTCATTAGCCAGTTTTTGGATTAACTATTTGTGCAGGTTTCTTGCATTAGTTATTAGGTTTAGAGAAACATTCTAATTCAATTGATCTAGCAGGTATCTCTAGATCTTAAGATTTATTGTGTTATCTAACCTTTACTGGTTTAATAACTGGATCTTAAGTGTGTAGAGATCTCATTGGTATTCAGATCTTAGGTGTGAGGGGAAGTCTTTGGTTGGACAAACCTACTCCCAAGACAAGAAAAGTTGTTATTTCATTAGCCAGTTTTTGGATTAACTATTTGTGCAGGTTTCTTGCATTAGTTATTAGGTTTAGAGAAACATTCTAATTCAATTGATCTAGCAGGTATCTCTAGATCTTAAGATTTATTGTGTTATCTAACCTTTACTGGTTTAATAACTGGATCTTAAGTGTGTAGAGATCTCATTGGTATTCAGATCTTAGGTGTGAGGGGAAGTCTTTGGTTGGACAAACCTACTCCCAAGACAAGAAAGTTTAAGAGCCTACTTTGTTAAATTTCAAAGACTTATCTAATGATTTGTTTTGGAGAGATTTTGGCCATTGCTCATCCATTAATATTATTTTACTCATCTATCTTTATTTATTTGTGCATTAATTGAATACATCTGCTAATAAGAGCTATTACTTGCTAATCAAGGAGCCCTCATTCCTTGATCTAGCGCTTATAATTTTGTAAATAAATTTCCTGTATATAATTTGTAACCCTTGTGTAAATTTGTATATTTTGTACATATCGATTTGGGTTTTCTCTCTTAGGTATGAGGAGACATCTAGGGTTTCTCTCTAGTTTTGTTTGCAGGTGGATCTGTCTCAAGGGTCAAAGAGGAATCAATTTGTGAAGGCTCTAGCCCTCTTGTTAAAATTGGCAACTAGGGCCAAACTCCATGTGGGTCATCTTATTAATGGAAGCTGATATTTTTCTTGGATCCCTCTCATCGAGAGGTGTAGGATTGATCTAAAGATCATCCGATTTCGATAAGTATTCATGGAGATATGAATTTATTTGTGTTATGGGACAATTCGTCAAGGTTGGCGAGAAACCAAATATACCCCACTTGTGCTCAACGTTTTACTATAAAAAGAGGAGGTCTTCAAGCCATTTAGACACACACTCTTCTTGTGATCGCTTCCTCTCGTCATGTCTTTGGGTTTTGGTGGGAGGAGAGATACTAAGAGTATATTTTGGCCTAAATCTTATAATGCGCTAGCCGCAGTAAGGAGGATGCCCTAGACGCAGTTAAACGAGGAACATCTAGACGTAGTCAAAAGAGAAAGCTCTACGCAGATCTAAGGAGCAACTAGAGAAGGCTTCTAGCCACACCATTTAAGGGTGCCCTAGGCTGCAGTTAATGAGGATTTTTATGCAGCAAGAAGAGGCACCTAACACAGTCATGAACACAACCAAAGGGAGATCTACTAAAGCCCTATCCGTAGTCTATACATAGCTTACCACAAGGCATAACGTAAACCCCATACGCTATTCTATACGTAGCAAGAAGAGGGACTTCGCTGCCCCTAACATAGTCATGGAAGGAGGTTAAACGCAGGCCTTATTTGCTGGCCTTATTCCTCTTATACGTTGGAAAGAACACAGCTCTAATGTTGCCCTAAATACAGTCATAGAATCACGACAAGGATTGGACAAAAACGCAGGTCTATGATTGTCGTCTAGGCGTTGATTTCGGAGGGTCATATTATTCCCTAGCCACAGAGAATAGGACGACTTATGAGTATATAATGGAGGCCTAAAAGACAGGCCCTAACATTGTGTAAGAAGGCTCAATACAGGGTTGAATAAGGGCACCTATGTGTAGTCCTAAGAAAAGACACACATGCTGTTACAGTCTCAATATATTCTACAAACTTGGGTATAGAATCACGGTGACTAGGTGCAATCATAGAAGGAGCTTAGACATCATGGATTTGACAGTGGTGTAGCCTCAAGGATAAGTTGTTCAAGGGTCATGATATTTGGGTGTTGTGTGTAAACCTATCTTGCTACTGAGCTAGGCCGCAGGCCATAGCCAACAGCATAGAACTTTAAAGGTTGCACTAATCAGTGGTAGTGTTGGAACCTCTCTTGGATCACTGCAGTCTTTGAGTTGAGTTGTTGACTGTATCAAGGATTAACATGATGTAGGTGACATCAATGATGTTGAGAACAACTCAGTGATATTTGGGTGCAGACCGAGATGATGAAGTACAACATGATGGAGACAACATGATGATGAATGAAGCAGCATAATGATGAATGATGCAACATGATGGGCATGGTAGTGAGGTGTAGCATGATGATGATGAGGTGTAGCATGGTGATGGGAGCAGCATATTGATGGGAGTAGCTCAGTGACTAGGTGCAACACAGTGACGGGTGCAACATGAGTACGAGATGCAACACTATGATAGGTGAAGCGGTCACCTTGGAGAATCAGTTGAAGCAACATGTCTTCAACTGATCTCATGTAGATATAGAAAGTCAATGTGTTGACTTCTGTTGTAAATGTACTATCTCTCTCTGCTAAACTATTGAAGAACATAGAGGAAGAATTGATCAAGGGTTTCCCCACATTGGGGTTTGTCCCTGGTTAGCACCACATCTTGTGTCCTCTTGTCTTGGCTTGTCTTCTGCGATTTATGTTTATTTTCTATCTGCAGTTTACTCTAATGCTGATGTGATTGCTAATCTGGAAAAGATATTGAGCTAACTGTGAAAATTGAAATAAATTGCTCTAAGCATAGAACATACCTAAATTAACACCTCTCCTAGCCTAGACAACTAGGGTTTCTAGTTCAACGTCTCATCTTCCTGAGGGTCGTATGCCCTTTTACCTTCTCTTTTTAGGGCCATAAGGATTTATAGTATATACCTTTTCTAAGGCCTCTAAAGGGATTCGATTCACCATTTTGTGGCTTGTGATCATCAAATATATTTTTTAAGGGAGCCGCTAGGGTTTAAGGCCCTTCTTTCACTTCAAAATTTGATTTTTGGCATGGGTTTTCATTTTAATATTTTTTGTAAATAATTTTTCAAATTATTTCTCCATTTTCCATTAAAATTAAAACTTGGGTTTCAATTTTGCAGGCTCATAGACATTGTTTGTGGCTCAAGCCTTCATCATACATCTTTGCTTGGCTAGCTGCTAGCCTTTTGATCCTTTTCTAGCCTAGCCACAGGCCTATCTGGGCTTGTTTCTCCTAGCCACAAACCTCTTAGTGCTTCTCATCTTGTCATTTGATTTTAAAGGCAAACCCTTGGATTTTTTCACAGCTTTATATTCACATTTAAAAGGGGTTTCACCTTTCATTTTTGGGCTTAGGACTAGCCTCTTGGAGCGGATCACTTGAGACAACTTTTTAAGGCTATCCGCAAGGCCTTTGAGGCTTCTTTCCTTTTAGCTGTGAGCTTGAGAAGGCCGCATACCTTCTGATCTGAAAGCGATTTTGTTTAGAGCGTTGTCACATTTTAATTTGAAGGTTTAAGGCTTGAAAACACTTATAATTCATCACATATGTTTATTAAAACTTTTCTAGCCTTCTCTCCTTGCTAAGTCGTGGGATTTTTAGGTTATCTTCATAAAGGCTGTGGGCTTGTTGAGGGTTTGGAGCAAGTCTTTCCTCACTGAAGCTTGTTATCTATTGGCTTGTGCCCTCATCTTTGACATTTGGTGACTTGAGGATTGATTGTTTCATTGTTTTGGTAATCATCTTTGTAATCTGCTCAAGGTGTTGGAAGGGCCTTTCTCATTGTCCTAGGCGGCTTCTTCGTCATTTTAAAATCAATAATAAAATTCATCTTCCTGCTTGAAGGGATCTTGGGATTCAATCCGGTATCCCCCTCCTTATTTAAAAGGGAGGAGCCTTCAACTTCTTAGTTAGTTTCTCATTGTTCTAGCCTTAGATATGGATACTAACCCTCTTCTATTGCACTCATTTGATTATATACGATTTTCATTCATATTGTAGGTTAGATCTAGTCATTGAGTCACTCTTCTCTCATTTCATTTTGTTAGCAATCTCATTTGCCATTGTTTACTTGTGTTTGCATCATTTAAATTCTCACTTGTCTCAATTGCTATGTCATATAAGTGAAGAACATCCTAATAAGCATTATAACTAAAGGCATTTTGAGTTGTTGTCATTGTTTCATTGAGTAAATCTTAAAGTGCTTCATTGGTTTACTATTGCAATCTTATAATCTTGGCTATAAGTGGTTTAATATTTCTTACATTGAAGCATCTTGCCATAATTATATCTCAATGATGTTAGTTTTCGTAGCATCGGAGGTGTTCTAGTCTCGAAACTTTCTGGAGAGGCTAAAACACAAGAGCTCTCCAAAACCCAGAAGAAATTCCACATAGGAGTGTCTCAATTAGATTATTAGCCTATTTTTTAAATATTTTCTAAGTCTAAACTTAGGAAAAGGGGTTAATTAATCAATATTAATTGAGAAAGGCATGAATCATCTAGAAACTCACACAGATCGACCAGGAAACAATCTCATCCATTGATTAAGATTTAATCTTGGCCATTAGAGTTTGTAACGAATAAAATATATATAAATAATGTAAAAATAATATAAATGATAATAAGCAAAAATAATTATTAGTTAAGTATTAATTAGGTTGAAGAGGCATGTCTAATTGAGACATGATTCTTCATGAAGAGACACTTGCTTGGTATATAAGCAAGCCTCTCGTTCTCATTTGTAAATTATTCTTATTCTTATTCTTATTCATATATTTAATATAATATTTATATCCTCATGGATATCTTGATATTCCAAGTATTTTGGAGTAATTAATTTTTAGAAGGAACTTTGTTCGGTTCATTTAGTATCAGAGGAGTTCGGTCCTCTAGGTTGCTTAACCGGTGCACAGAGTTTGTTCTCCTATCTAGGGCTTTGGCTATCGAAATTCGTCAACCTTGGTGCCGTACAATTGAAGCATTTTGCTCAAAATTTGGGAGTTCTCCTTTTCTCCGTTTTTCTAGGCCTTTGGCAATAAAAAAAAAAATTTAACCAAAAAAAAATATAAGTAGATAAAATAAAAGAAAAAAGAAGAAAAAACAAAACGGATACAAAAATCTCATATCAAGTATATTTAAAGCTTTTTACGTGGAGAAGCCCGTGGTTTTAAAAACAACCCATGGTAATAGCCCATGGTATTTTAAAAGTTAAAGAAAAAAGGGATACAAAAGCTCTTACGTGAAAGGTAAAAATATTACTTTTTACAAAATATTGTGTACATTGTGACCGTGTCACATGAAAAGACGTGACCTTTATATTTATTAAGTGCGGTGACATCATAAAAGTTTATAAGTGTGACTTTTATATTAAGTGGGGTGACATTAAAAGTTATCAAGGGAGTAATTAAGTATATAAAAAAAGGGACCAATTTATTATTTAGAAAAAGAAGTGAAACTATTATTATTATAAGATAATAAAATTATTTTGAAAAGGGGTCTTAATATAAAGAAGTACATACATATATAGAGGGAAACAAAATAAAGGAGTATTTTTTTAATAAAAGGGTATTCAAGTTTTAACAATTCACATTAAAGGAGAATATTTGAAAGATATATATATAGAAGAAATAAGTGATATTTTATAATAAAAATAGCTCTAGTAGACATACTGTTTACGTAAAAACATCAAGGCAAAAATGGAGACTAGTAATGAAAGGTTTCCTGAAACCCATAGTACATGTGTTTGCACACTATTTAACATCAAAGGATCACTCACAGGAAGAGACATCATAATCTCTATTAGTCCTACTGAAAAAAGTAATTATGTTAGTCCTAAATGTGCTAACCAATACGATATAAGCAATCTACACATAAATATTGGAGATTATACTTTTACCTCACAATTCACCGTGAAAAGCTTAAGTTTTAACAATAGTGACATTGTTTTGGGATCACCATGGATGAAAACTCTAGGTTCCTTTATTCTAAATACTAAAAAAAAGTTTTTAACATTTTCTTACAAGAAAA
>APFE031688301.1:1308-89043 GCA_000404065.3 Pinus taeda | reverse complement strand
TTCAATATTAAAAAAAAATCGAATTATTTAAACAAAATTTATCACAATTAAAACAAGTCTCTAACCGATTTCAACACACAAAAAAAAATTGCGAACATATGAGATTTACTTGCATATGAGACTACGAAAAACAAATTCTAAAAACATAACATATGAGACTTACTTACATATGAGACTACGAAAAACACATTAACAGAAAAAGGAAATTCAAAAAACATTTAATGTGGTGATCAATTTCCACTTCAATTTCCTTTTTTGGTCCACTGATATTCAGCGCGAAAGGAAAATATAATAAGTTCAAGTTAAACCATAAAACTCACATATTATTCAGTCTTCTTTGAAGAGATCAAATCTAATACGTTCAAGTTAAACAATAAAACTGCAATATAGATTCCCAAACAACATAATCTAATTCCTCCCTAATACACAGATATGATTTTGTATGATCTTGGCTTCGAGCAAGGTTTTCTTCTTTAAAATAGGATCGCTATCTTGCAAATAAACATTTAAGTAAATATCTCCATGACCACCATGAACACCATTTCTTTTATAACGATGAGTTACAGGTTTGTGAGATCGATTATATGCAGCTGAAATTTACAAGGTTTTTAGTGGATCGATTATATGCAGCTGAAAGTTACAAGGTTTATAGTGGAGATTAAATTCTAAATTTAAGTGTGACAGTTAACCCATTGATTGTTAAAATTGTAAATTGGTGATCAATTTGGTGATCAAACCTTGGGATCGTTGTGATGATTAGATCTTCAGATCTAATTTTTAACAAAACTAAAGAAACCACTCAAAGTTGGGATGGGAAGTGCAGAGCATCTTCTGAACTTGATAAAGCCAAGCGCGTACGTCATGTTTAGGCCCATAAGCTTGACTTGGATGAACCAGGACAGGAATCTATCATTATTGGTGTGGGTTCCACTATAGATTTTCCATGGCCTACTTACAATAACTTTGAATTGTGTGTGAAAACCTAACCAAAGTCGGTGACTTGTGGTTTCAGTCAAGATAGTGATAATGTCTCTAGGTTTAAATAAGCGCGTTGGCAAACGATCTTGGAATTTAAGAATGCATTGAACCCATACAAGAAATTGTAGGGGTTGTATGCGTTGTGCACACACAAACTCATTAGCTTTTCCGTTTTCTTGTGTTTAAAATATTTCTTTTTTTTTAGCTTTTTTCTTTCAATCCTTGCTTTTTATGAGCTTTTTTGTGCTTTCTTGATTTTTTGCATAGAATCTTTTTTCGTGAGCTTTTGTGCTTTCTTGACTTTTCGGGTTTTTTTTATTTTCAATTGTTTTGTTTTCTGATTCAGATTAATGGTTGAAAGTGTATCACTTGATTGAACGAATCAGGGTAAAAGTGTTGACGAAAAAGTTGATGCATAGGAAGGTCTATTGGCCTAAATATAAAACTAAAACTAAAATAAGTGTAATTATTGGAAAATAATTATAACCAATTGTAAATATATTATGATTGAACGGAAATTAGGGTAAAAGTGTTTGACGAAAGAAGTTGATGCATAGGAAGCCCTATTGGCCTAAATATAAAACTAAAACTAAAATAATGTAATTTTTATATGGAAAATATATTATAACAACTGTAAAATATTATTGTTTAGAAAAGTAATTTTTTTTATGCATTGTAATATTTCTTCTAATTTTTATAATGATGTTTAAAATATCACTCAACTTATTTGTTTCAAAGAATATCATAAAAGATTACTCACCTTATTCATTTGAAAGAATATCATGGGAAAATCATGGGTTGTCAAAACCTTAAGTCTCAAAATTATTGGGTAATTTGACTTAGTCAAAATGTTTACAGAATAGTACAACATCTTTTCCATATATAACATAATGTTGTTGACAACTTCTAGAATCTTGTGCATTTTTTTTGAAGAGTCCAATGTTTCGGGTGAACACTTCACCCATCACCCATCTTTAGGGGTAGGAAGCTTCACTAATGATAGGAAGAGGGCTTGACCAAAATATATAGAGAATGGAGAAAGAATTAGCCTTTAGAGATAGTGAGATTATAGGACGCTTAACTGATGATAGGAAGAGTGCTTAACCAAAATATATAGAGAAAGGAGAAAGAATTAACCTTTAGAGATATCGAGATCTGTTGCATAAATGATAATTTTGACTAAAACTATAGAGAGAGAAATAGTTGATTTAAAATTTAGAATTAAATAAATATATACAGAATGGGGAAAGAATTAACCTTTAGAGATAGTGAGATTAAAGGAATGTTGCATAAATGATAATTTTTGACTAAAACTATAGAGAGAGAAATATATGATTTAAAAATTGGATTTCAATTATAATTTATTGCAGCCATATGCCTTATAGTGTAGATGTGTAGGTGTAATGTAAGTATGAAAAAAATTATAAATGTGGCTCAATTAAAAAATAATAGAAAGTTAAAAACATATGGAGCATGAGTATAAATATTTAAATGTTAACTCAATTAATAATAAAAAGTGAAAAGTAATAAATAAAAAGTTAAAAGAAATATCAACCTAGGATGAATTTAAACATTTAAAAGTTGATTGCATTCATAATAAAATGTTAAAGTAATAAAAAAAAAAACAATTTTGATAAATTCTCTAGGATTAATCACATCATGAGTTTTTGGTCCACGTTTTGAACCATCTAATGTGGACCAATGTCGTGGACCACATTAGATAGTTCAAAACATCGTGGACCACATTAGATGGTTCAAAATGTCGACTAAAAACTCATGATGTGATTAATCCAAAAGAATTTATCAAAATCAGTATGGTTCATGATGTGATTAATCCAAAAGAATTTATCAAAATCAGTATGGTTCACAAAAGTCTAAAATCAAGCAAAATTCAAATTGTTATATTTTGATTGTATTATTAACTTGTGAATAGACTTTGTTACAATACCATGGGAAAATACCATGGTTTATCAATACCGCATGTCCAAAAAAGATAACTTATTTGACAATGAAAATATTTTATAACTATATGACAAGATTCTTAACCATGGATATTCACCCTCAATTTACCATGGATATTATTAACTTGTAAATATGCTTTGTTACAATACCATGGGCCAATAACATGGCTCATCAATACCACATGCTCAAAAACATAACATAATTCACAATCAAATAATTTTATAACACTATGACAAGATTTTCAACCATGGATATTCACCCCCATTTTTCCATTGATATTATGATCTTGTGAATAGGATTTGTTACAATACCATGGGCTAATACCATGGCGCATCAATGCCGCATGCCCAAAAATCATAACTTATTTCACAATAAAAATATGTTATAGCAATATGATAAGATTCTTAACTATGGATATTCACCCCCACTTTACCATGGATATTATTCACTTGTAAATAGGCTTAGTTATAATGCCATGGGCCAATACCATGGCTTATCAATACCACATGCCCAAAAACCATAACTTATTTCACAATCAAAATATTTTAATTTAATTTAATTTTATAATATTTTTACTTAAATTTAAGAGGCAAAAGGTTCTAATTACTCTTGAGATATATCTAAACCCTCTATCATTGCAACTACTAAAAATATTCCCACCATAAATTAAATCAAATTTCTATAAAATTAAAATAGAAGACTTTTATATATAAAGATGTGGAATAATAATAATAAATAATATTATTAAGAACTATCATAGATCCATATTAACTAGGGATCAAAGGGACGAAAGAATGCAAAGTGACTAACAATAATATAGGAAAGATAGTTCGTGATTATTTAAAGTTTTTCATTATTGTATTTTCTTTGACATGATTGGTCCAAAATATAGGTTTAATATTTTACAACCAATTGAGTTTTTCTAGTTTAGAAAATTTGTCAAACACAATAAAATGGGATCAAATTTAAGAGAGAGGGGGGGAGGGGAGATAATGATAGAGATGGAGGGTAGAGAGAGAGAGGAGAGAGGGAGAGAAATATGTGTATTGGAGTGAAGGAGGGGGGGGGGGGGAGAACAAAGAAACAAACGGATAGAGGTGGAGAAGAAGAGGCAGTGACTAGGGAGAGATGGAGAGAGTGTGAGGGACAGAGGAAAGGAGGGAAGAGAGAGAAGACAATAGGAGAGAGATAGGGAGAGAAGGGGAGAGAGAGAACAAGAGAGGGAGTGAGATAGTGATAGAGTTGGAGGGAAGAGAGAGAGGGGGAGTGATGGAGGGGCGAGACAAAGATAGTTGATAGAGAAGGGGAGAGAGTGGAAGGAATAGAGAGAGGACTCAAGAGAGAGAAGGAGAAAGAGGGATGGAGAGAGAGAGAGATGGAGTTGGAGGGGAGAGAGATGGAGGGAAGAAGAAATACATACAGAGAAAGGTGGAGAGAGAAAGGGAGCGATAAGGGAGAGATAGAGAGAGATGAGAGGGGAGGGGAGTGGGAAGGGGATATAGAGGGAGAGAAGGGGAAGAGAGAGAGAGAGAATAAAAAGAGAGAAAGAAGGAGAGGAAGACAGAGGGAGAGATGGGTAGATAGATATGGAGAGAGAGTGTCTATTTCTAGTGGTTGAGAGAGAGAGCGAGAATAAGAAAGAGACACATAGATACAAATATAGATATTATATATCATTATATAACCAACCTAGATCCATGTTAACCCTAAATCTATCAAGTGTCAAGGGGGATCAAATCTCTTGAGGTGCAAACCTTTCCTTAAGTTTTTCACTCAAAAGAGAGGTTTGCACCTCGAGAGATTTGATCCCTCTTGACGTTTGATACATCCAGGTTTAAGATGGATCTAGGCTGGTTATAATCCAAAGTTTTGTTAGTTAAATTAAAATTATTGAAAAATTAATATATATAAATAAAAGAAAGATTAAAATGAATAAATTAAACTTGAAAGATAAAAAGAATTAATTCGTCAAAATTAAAAAAAGGGAAGGGCAAACATTAGAATTAAAAAGTATTGGATTTTAGAGATCTGTGGTTAGTGCTTTTTGAATCTTTGATCGGAGAATCCACAGTAAGAGAATTTTTACACCAAAGTTTCGAATCCCAAATGGGATCCATCATCAGGGTTAAGAGAAAGATGATGAAAGAAGAGCGGGATGGAAGAAATAAATACCCAAGAGGGAATGAATATTGAAGGGACAGCACAGGTCCGCCAGAAAGATTAATAATAATGAAACTTAAAATTGACCTAAATTTTTATTTTTATAAATTAATATCATTTAGAAAATTTAGGCATTTAAGTTTCATTATTAATTCCTTCTGGCCGACCTGTGTGGTCCTTCAAAATTATCCCTTGGGAAATTATTTCTTCCATCCCGCTCTTCTTTCATCATCTTTCTCTAACCCTGATGATGATCCATTGGATCGAAACGTTGGTGTAAATCTCTTACTGTGATCTCCGACAAAGATTTAAAAAGTATTATTATTTTATTAATTATATCAAATGCATAACTAATTAATTATATAATTTCAGGTTATATTAATATTAAAATGAAAAAATATATAAAAATAAATCAAAATGAATGAAATTGGATTACAATATATAAATGTTAAAATTATGATTGTAGATAGTCAAAAGTTAAAAGGTTAACATTTGGAATGAAATATTATTTAAATTATTAAATACCAAAAACATTGGGCTCTTCAAACAAAATACACATGATTCAAAAATTTCTCAACAACATCTTTTCCATATATTTACTATCTAAAAAATTAGTCGTCCAGAAAAATATTACTAATAAAATTAAATAAATTTCACATAATATTAATAGTTTAATTATAAATTTGAAATGTCCCATGGGGTGACTCAATTGGTGATCTAACTAAAGTGAGCCTTAAGAAAACTAAGAGATCCAAGGTTCAATTCTCACTTGTTGCAACCTAGCTTATGGAGAGGAAGACAAACCAACTGTGCCAGAATAATATATTTAAATACCTTTGCATTTTTCATGCATCTTTTGATCCCTCATTAAACTAGGATATAAATATCTTACATGGTTGGATGGTCATATTTTTTTTCCTTCCACTTGGATTTTTTTTGTCATTTCTCTGCTAATAAGCTTTTCCTCTATTTCCATATGGCTCCCCACCACTCGTTTTCTTGCTTGACTCCTCCTCACCGCTCAAATTCATGTTTTACTAATGAATGAATTAAGGATGGAGTAATTGATACCTGCTAGCAAACTAAAGCTTAACAGAAAGAATTACTAGGAGAAGCTTACCAGAGAGATACAACAGGAGAATAATGATGTAAATCTGCCAACAGAATAGGATATTAGTCAGCAGAGGTGGCCGAAATGTTTGGGTTCAACATTGTTGAAATGGAGACTTCATGAAATGAATGCATTCAATGTTGTTGAAATGGAGACTTGTTTCTTTTAAGTTGCCTGAACATCTGAGCATATTTCAGTGAAGAACTGGTAAGTAAATTCTATTGATTTCATAGTTCGCAAATTCTAAGCTCTACGCAACAACAAGCATAAAAATGTCCATTAAAATGCACAAGCAAGCATAAAAAATGTCAATTAAAATGCATGAGCGAGCATAAAAATGTCTAGCCAAATGCTTGCATGCAACTTTCTTATTTTTATTTTATATTTTCATTTGATTTATGTATATATATTTTTCTCAACTAATTATCCCCATAAACACACTCTTTATACTAAATTAATTACAAGATATGAGATGCAGACAGTCATCCTCGCTCTAAGAGATGGATAATTCAACAAAGATGGAAATGGAGTAGGAATAATGTTTACCTTACCACAGGGGAAAGAGTTCTGACATGACCCATGGATGACCAACTAAAAAGAATTAATTAAGAAAATCCCTTTCCCCTCAATTTGAATTAATAGAATTGGAAAATACTAGCTCTAGCAGGCATAAAGCTTCAAAGTGAATCTTGTAACTCACTTTCTAGAATATGGACCAATAGCTTAGGGAAGAAATAAAAACAAAAGAAAGTGAAATTGTATAATTACATATATTGGACCAAATTATGGGAGGGGAACATAGCCACATTATCTTGCAACTCACAATCCACAATATGGACCAACAGCTGAGGGAAGAAATAAAAACAAAAGAAAGTGAAATTGTATAATTACATATATTTGACCAAATTACGGAAGGGAAAGATAGCCATATCTGGGGTGTACCTGGACACTCATTTATGATTTTTATTTTGCAAGTTGTATCACTAAATCCATCATCTATTCAAATCATCTGAGCCTACTACTATGCATGGTAGCATTTGCACCACAATCGTATGTAATAACCCTAGTAAAAATTCCATATAATAAAGTTAATAAAGGAAAAATATAACCAAGGTCATGGGACATGTATTCCCCAATGAATGTTTGGAAAAAACTCATAGTGTGGGTGTTCATTTGGTTTATTATGGCTAAAAGAATTGGCAAAGGCAATAGAAAAGGCTTTGGGAAGGCATGAGGCATTAATTGACATTTTATTTATGAAAATAATGGAATAAGAAGAATTTTGGCGTAAATCACATAAAGAAAGACCTTTGTCGACGCATTTCGAACCAACTAGTGTGGTTCATCGTCAGGACAAGTTGAAGAAAAATATCTAGTCTAGCATGTTAAATAGTCTGAGCAGAGACTCCAACGGCTAAAAAGAAGGTGAAAGGTCACATGTTTCATGTGAGGAGGAAAATGAAGGAAAATAATAGAAAATTGAAGAAAATAGCGGCCTCATTAATAAAAAGGATCCTAAGGATCAATTTGTACCTTTTCTCCAGTTCAGTTTTGGAACTACCTCTCTATTCCCTCTCTCTCGTAGTCTTGAACACATAGAGTTTTCTTCGAGCACTCTAGCATTGGATCAAGGAAACAAGAGAAGGTAAAATAAAGAAAAGATCAAGCAAGGAAGAATAGGATCAAGCAACTACAATGAGATTATTTCCAAGTATCAAATAACATGTGTGATTTCCTTGCTAGTTTTGGCATGCATTAATCTGAACTTAAATAGGAACACAAAAAAATACAGATATAACCATAAATACAAAGTTACAACAGAAATAAAACTTCATTTCATTAATATCAAAGAACTGAAATATGGTTACACACAAAATGAAATAAAATAGCTTGGACGATGATAGTTTATCTCTGAGAAGAGATGTGGCAGCGACATGCCTCTTAATTGTGTTACAATGAAGCTCGAAGGGCTATTTATTATTGAGAAATAATGGAAAACTGTAAACATCCAAAAACCTAACCCTAGGAGATGAAGTGGAAAAACTGTGAGCCCCATTTTGGTAAATTGGTACATCAACTTCTCGGGGTTATGACTTTTGCATATTGTAACAGCCCTCATGAAAATTCCATGTAATAAAAATTAGGAAAGATAATAACCATGGTTATGGGACACTTATTCCAAGCTGAATGTTGGGCAAAAACATCCTAGTGTGGGTGACGCAGGAATCAATTTCTTTGAGAAATATCAACAATCGGCCCCGTGTTCCTTTCCCCTTTATATTCAGGCCTTTCGCCTCACCACTTTGATTTCCTTTATATAAGCCCGACAACTGATATTCACCAATCAATAGATCCACTTGAAGGTATTGTATCGTAGATCACACACCTTTGATTTGACGGTCCACAACTGATGTTGCAATTGCAAATCGCAAGGGCTTAGGACTTGTTACTTCCACCTTTGAATCATTGTGATGCGATTTAATTAGCGATCACATCGCGCCATCACATATCACACTTCCCTAATGCTCAAGGCCCTTTCACATACCATGAAATATTTGCAATGCGATGAATCAGTGATCGCACGTCGCATGGTCTTAAGGCCTAAGGTCTACTCAACTACCGATGGAATGTTGCGATGTGATGTAATGTGGGATAATCCAATGGTCGGCGTGATATCGCACCGTTGTTTGGACTTTAATTTAATGGCTATGATTTAATGCGAACTTCCACCACTATTATTAACACTAAGGATCCCAATTAACCTTTGAACACTGAGTTTTATAACATAAAGCATAAAAACAAAGAAATATTTTATTCCCTCCTGAATACAAATAAACAAAGGCAAAACGAGAGTTTCCATAGAATAAATATATAATCACACACGACATCAATTAATCAATACTATCAATGTTACAGAGTCTTGGCCCTTTGGCTCGATTACAGTGATTTAAAAGACCCCTATTTCAATCTGAAAATCCTCACTCTATTACTTGACTCTCGCTTCGCTCAATCCTCTGTCATCTCTATCAATCCTTCTACATTAAATTTTTCTTCTTTTTATCAATCCAATCCTACCTAACAACTCAATCTCTATTTTTAAACATTCTAACAGTCAATATTTATTTTCAAGCTCCATCACACACCTATTCTAACAACTTATCTTTGGATCTAAAATAAAACAATTTCTACTTATTACAATAATGAAATACAACTCATTTCTTGAGAGATGCAACCCTCTCCGTAAAAACTAACTTTTGACCACTCAGGTCAGTGAAATTCAACTTGTTTAGCCACAACATGTGAATAGACTTTCACATTGCTGGCTAAGTCCTGGTGCTCCTACATCAGGCTCCCGGGGAAGAAAAGAATCATCCTTTAGACTTTCAAGGCTTACTCCATACTTCTGCAACTCGATTGTTGTTAACCAGTTAGAATCTTCTACTAGTTGTCCTTTCCATTTGACTAGATATTAAAAATAAATATGTCCTCTGATTCTTTTGGATACTCTTTGCTCTAAAATAGCTTCCACTTCTTTCTTAATGGTCCTTGGCATTTGTTCTTCCCAGTTCAAGGTTTGAACTTCATCTTCTATAGTTTTCTCCTGTAGCTCTGTCTCTATCCCTTTGTATGGATACAAATCTGTAATACTAAAAATAGGTGATATTCCAATCCCTTCTGGAAATTCAATTTCATATGCATTTTTTGAAAACTTTCTTACAATTATACATGGTCATATCTTTTTCATCTTTAGTTTATTGTAAGTCTTAGCAGGAAATCTTTCTTTTCTCAAATATACCATCACTAAATCTCCCACTTGGAATTCTTTCTCTCTTCTTTTCATATCTACTCTTTGTTTGTATTTACCACTACTTTCTTGCAATCTACCTTTGACAGCTTCTTGAATTCTTTGCATCAGTTCTGCAAGCTCTTCAGCTTTTGCACTTCGTTTCTCCTATTTTCCCAAAATTTTGACCTCATACACACCTCTTGGATTCATTCCAAAAACAATCTAAAATGGACTCATTCTAGTACTTCGATTTGGAGTGCCATTATAAGAAAATTCAACCTAAGCTAGTGCTAAATCCCACTGCTTAGGATTTTGATACACTAAACTTCTCAATATGTTTCCCAAGCTCCTATTTACTACTTCAGTCTTTCCATCTATTTGAGGGTGGTATGCTGAAATGAAACTAAGGTTAGCTCCTAGTTTCTTCCAAAGGGTTCTCCAGAAATGTCCTACAAACTTTGTATCTCTATCAAACACAATACTTATAGGCAATCCATGCAATCTTACAATTTCTGAAAAAAAAAATAGATTAGCTATATGTGTTGCATCACTAGTCTTCTTACAAGCAATTAAATGTGCCATCTTGGAAAATCTATCTACCACAACATAAATGGAATCACTCCCTCTTTGAGTTTTTGGCAATCCCAAAACAAAATCCATGCTAACTGCATCCCACAGCTGGTCTGGTATTGTCAATGGCTGATACAATCCTGTATTATGGCTTATCCCTTTAGCATGCTAACATATCCTGCACTTCTCAACAAATCTGTTAACATTAATCTGCATTTTTTGCCAATAATAAAAAGCATTCACCTGAGTAAAGGTTTTATCTTTTCCAAAGTGACCAAATAATCCTCCACTATGTTTCTCCATTATTATGGAGAAACATAGAACGTTTGGGAATACACAGCTTGTTGCCTTTAAACAATAAGCCTCCTTGGATGAGATAATCTAACCATTGACTTTTGTTATGCACTATTGGATTTTGAATTGTTGTATAGATATCTTTGAAATTTGCATCATCTTTATACATTTCAATCATTTCTTTAAATCCTACAACACCAACTTCGAATTCTAGCACAATAAAACTTACCCTACTCAACACATCAATGACTTTATTCAACTTACCACTTGTGTGCTTTATCACAAAAGTAAAGCTCTGCAAAAATTCTACCCACTTGGCATGTTTCTAGTTCAATTTCGGCTTGTTATTTATGAACTATAATGCATGATTGTCTGTATACAATATGGATTCCTTTGGCAGCAAATAATGTCTCCATTTTTTCAAGACTTGTACAATAGCGTAAAACTCTTTATCGTAAGAAGAATACTTCTTCTTTGCTTCATTCAAATTCTCACTAAAGTACGTAATCGATCTTTGTTCTTGACTAAGAACTGCGCCAACTGTAACTCTGCTAGCATCTGTTTCAACTTGAAATACTTTTTCAAAATCAAGTAAAGCTAAAAGTGGTTCCTCTGTGATTTTCCTCTTTAGCAATTTAAAGTTCCTATCTGTTGCTTCTGTCCACTTGAACGAATGAATTGTCTTCTTAATTGTTTCAAGAATTGGTGCACAAATCTAACTAAAACCTCTAATAAACTTCCAATAAAAACTTGCAAGACCATGAAAGCTTCTTACCTCAGATATATTTCTAGGAATAGGCCAGTTCCAAATTTCTTGAACTTTCTCTAGATTTATTTTCAATCCTTCTTTAGAAACTACAAATCCCAAGTAAATTATTTCTTCCTTCATGAAACTACATTTCTTCAGATTTCTCAGTAGTTTCTCTTTCTGCAGAGTTCTTAAAACCAGTTTAAGATGCTCTAGATGTTCTTCCTTACTTTTACTAAAAACTAGAATATCATCAAGATAAACAATCACAATATTGCCTGCATATTCCTTCAAGACTTTGTTCATCAATCTCATGAATGTACTAGGTGCATTAGTGAGTGCAAAAGGCATCACTAACCACTCATACAACCCACTATTTGTTTTAAATGTAGTCTTCCATTCATCTCCTTATCGAATTGCTATTTGATGATATCCACTCTTCAAATCTATTTTGGTAAAATACTTTGATCCACTCAAACAATCCATTAAATCATCCATTTGTGGCAAAGGAAATATATACCTTATTGTGATATTGTTTATGGCTATGGAATATGTGCACATATGCCATTCAGCTCCTTTCTTTGGACTAAGTAATGTTGGTACAACACATCGACTAAGACTCTCTCTAATTAGTCCCTTATCCATAAATTCTTGCACTTTTCTTCTGACTTCTGCATTCCCTTGAGGAGTTAATCTATACGCTGCTTTATTTGGCAAACTCACTCCTGGTATTAGATCAATATGATGACTAATAATCCTGAATTGTGGCAATGCATTTTGAAACTCATCCACAATAATATTAGCGAAATCATTTAATAGAGTTTTGATTTCTTCAGGTAAATCATCTAAGGCTATTTAAGTTAAAATTACCTTCGGTCTCCCTATGATAGAAAAATGCATTTCTTCACCTTTTCCAATCTCTTACAACAACTCCTTTCCGCTCATTAGAATAACACTACTTCTAGGTGCTCCTTTGTCAGTGTCATCCTTCAATGGTAGCAATGTATTTTTATTTCCATCCTTCTCTAGAGTATAAGTGTTTTTCCTCCTGTCATGAATAGCTTTCCAATCAAACTACCACAGTCTCCCTAGAAATACATGGCATACATCCATTGGCATTAAATCACATAATATTACATCTTATACTTACCAATCTATATTTCAACCTTGCATTATTCTGTCACAATAATTTGATGTCCTTTCTGCAACCATGACACTTTGTAAGGAGTAGGATGCATTTCCTTTGCTAATATGAGCTTGTCCACCATCTCTGTAGAAACAAGGTTATCAGTGCTTCCACTATCAATTATTACTTCACAACACTTACATTTTGATTTACAGGTAGTTCTTAATAAATTCTTCCTCTGTGCTGGCTCTTCAATCTCTTTGTGAGTCTTAAGAAATGTCCTTCTCAACAATAGGGATTCCCCTACTGGGTTCTTCCTTTTCCATAAGTCGAGGTGTTTCTGGCTTTGCCTAAACCACATAAGCATTCCTCTGACTTGCTGGTTTATTATGAGGACAATCCCATGACACATGTCCCCATTCTCCACATGTGTAACAATGAATATCTCTTCATCAGCCTCTTCCTTTGGGCACAAATCTTCCTCTATTAAAAACCCCTCTCTGTGGTGGTTTGCTACTTGAACTCCCTACTTCATGCTAATGTTGTTGTCCCCTTAGTTTGGTAGTTCCTCTACCTCTTACTGAGCTTCTTCCTCTATTCCTATGATTCTGTTTTCTCAACATCTTTTCCTCTACCTTCAAACTTGCTTGATAGGCATCCTCAACAGTCTTCAAAATTAACAAGATAATCTCGTCTTATATGTCATATCTTAAGCCATTAATATATCTAGCAAACTTCTCCATGTCATCCTCTGCATGTCTTGCTCTAATACATAATCTATAAAACTCTTATATGTATTATTTAATAGACATTCCCTTTTGCCTTATGTTCTGCAACTATTTAAAAAGATTTAACTGATAATCTTTAGGTATAAATTTGGCTTTCATCTTACTTACCATTTTGTCCCATTTCTTGATCTTCGACTTTCCTTTCCTCGTTCTAGATGTATATAGCTCATCCCACGAAATAGCTACATGACCCTTTAATCTGGTAATTGAAAATTTCACCTTCTTGTCTTCAACTTCCTCTTCATAGTCAAAATATTTATCTAATGACCTATTCCAATCCATTAGCTCTTCTGCATTGAGAATCCCTTCATACGTAGGAATTTTCACCTTTGTTTTTCCTCCTACTTTCGCCAACATCTTAACAACTCTAGTAGTTTCATTTTCATCCTCTTCTTCTTCCTCAGAAGATTCTTCTTTAGCACTGTCATCCCCTTCATCGGGTGTTCTTCTCTAAGCAGTCCCAATCGTTCCCATCCTCGTACATAGACTTTAGATCTCCTCCAGTAGAACTACATTTTCTTCCAGTCTTCCTCGACCAATGCTAGCTCCTCTCCTTGGTAGCAGGTTTATTGTAATCAACCTTAATATCTCTGTGCTCTTATACCACAAATGACACAGGAATCAATTGTTTTGATAGATATCAACAATCGGCCCCACATTCATTTCCCCTTTATATTCAGGCCTTTTGCTTCACCGCTTTGATTTCCTTTATATAAGCTCGATAACTGATATTCACCGATCAATAGAGCCGCTTGAAAGTAATGTACCATAGATCACCTGCCTTTGATCTGACTATCCATAACTAATGTTGCAATTGGAAATTGCAGGGGCTTAGGACTTGGTACTTCCACCTTTGAATCGTTGCAATGTGATCTAATCAGCGATCGCAACACACCATCGCATATTGCACTGCCCTAATGCTCAAGGCCCATTCATATACCATGAAATATTTGTGATGCGATGGATCGGCGATCACATGTCACATGGTCTTAAGGCCTGAGGTCTATTCAACTAATGATGGAATGTTGTGATGCGATGCGATGCAGGATAATCCAACGGTCGACCTGATATTGCACTTCTGTTTGGACTTTAGTTCAACAACGGGGCTTTAATGCAGGCTTCCGCCACTGTTATTAACGCTAAGGATCCTGATTAACCTTTGAGCACTGAATTTTATTACATAAAGCATAAAAACATAAAAATATTTGATTACATCCCGAATTCAAACAAACAAAGGCAAAATGAGAGTTTCCACAAACTCAATATATAATCACACACAACATCAATTAATCAATAGTATCAATGTTATAGAGTCTCGGCCCTTTGGCTCGATTACATCAATTTAAAAGATCCCTGTTTCAATCTAGAAATCCTTACTCTATTACTTGACTCTCGCTTCACTCAATCCTCTCTCATCTCTATCAATCCTTCTACATTACATTTTTCTTCTTTTTATCAATCCAATATTTCCTAACAACTCAATCTCTATTTTTAAACATTCTAACAGTCAATCTCTATTTTCAAGCTCTATCACACACCTATGCTAACAACTTATCTTTGGATCTAAATTAAGACAATTTCTACTTATTACAATATTGAAATACAACTCATTTCTTGAGAGATCCAACCCTCTCGGTAAAAACTGAATTTTGACCACTTAGGTCAGTGAAATTAAACTTGTTTAGCCATAACATGTGAACAGAATTTCATATTGTTGGCTAAGTCCAGATGCTCATGAATCAGTGGGTGTTCATTTAAGTTATTATGGCTAAGGAAATTGGTAAAGGCTTTGGAAGGGAAAAATGAAATTTTTGGCAATTTATTTATGAAAATAATGGAAATTAAGAGAAAAGGAAAGTGAAAGGTCACAGGTTGCATGTGAGGAGGAAAATGAAGTAAAATAATAGAAAATCAAGAAAATAGAGGCCACATTAATAAAAAGGCTTCGGAGGATCAGTTCATGGCTTTTGGTTACTTTAGTTTTGGATTTTTCTCTCTATTCTCTCTCTCTCGCACTCTTGGAGACTTAGATTTTTTATTGGAGAACTTTAGCATTGGATTAAGAAATAAAAGGAAGGCAAAGAGGAAGAAAATATCAAGCAAGACAGAGTAGGATAAAGCAGCTACATCGAGATTACTTGCATGTCTCAATTTGTATGCGTGATTTCCTTGCTAGATTTGGCATGCATGATTATGCATGTTTGTTCTTGGTTCTTTTGTTGTCATGGGCATAATGTTCTTCAACCTTACCTTTCCATTTATGGATAGCCATGGTCAGATGATATTCTCATGTTTTTGTTGAGTTGGATTGTTGGATGGATTTGAAGCTGAGTGAGGTGGATCTTTGAATGAAAGAGCACATGGCCTAGTGATCCTTGAACTAGACTCTGGATTGTGGTAAATCGACTGGCCTCATGACCCCTGAACCAAAATATAGGTTGCAGTAAAGACAAGTATTTCATGCCTCAGTGAGCATAGGAATCCTCAAATAGTGAATGGTGGGATATACAGTAAAGCCTAGAGGTGGTTTCCTTTGATTAGGCCTATGAATCCTTGCCGGTGAATTACAAGATATATGGTAGGGTCATGTCTCGAGTATGGCATAGTGACCCCTATATCGAATTGTGGATTGTAGTAAATCATAAATACTAGGAGACATGGATATTCCTCATGGAGTAGGTGGAGAAATCTGGTGGGATCCATGCTTTTTTATGGCTTAGTGATTCAATGAGGGTTATGGTAAAACTTGATTCTATTGATGAGAGTGAGGTGGTTTCGCCTTGGGAATTCCTCATTGGTTCTTTTTGTTCGATTCCCACATTTGTGATTGGAATATGGAATGGGGATGATTGGATGAAGAGGGCTTTTTCTGAGCTAATCTATGGTCAGGTGGAACTCGATAGTCCCATAATATGTTGGCTTTTTCATTCATTAATAAGAGTTCCTCTCCTTGGTATTTTTTGTGTAAAAAATATTGGATTATATGTGGCATTAATGGTTGTTGTATCCTCATTAATTTTGTTGTTTATATGTTGATTATGAATATGTTTTTAGACAGTGAAAATGTACTGTTCTCATCATGTTTCGATTTCTAAATGATTGAGAAATGAATTTATGACCTAATAGATGATAATGTAGCTAATGTGATAAGTCATCAATGCTTCTCAGTGATTTTGAGATATGTATAAGGCCCATATGCTCATACCTTTCATTAAGACCTGTATAATGTATAATTGTGACATGTTTGTTGGGAACGGGTCCCCTAGGATCAATTTTGGGGTTAAAGGCCCAAGGTCTGGGGCACAAAGCCCAAGCTTTGTATAAAAATTGTAAAGTCTCTACATTTTGTGGCTGGGGAGTGTGAAGATGTAAAGAATCATCAAGGGCTTCCGCCATTCTTTTATGTAACTTGTGTCGGCTTTAAGAGATCCACCCATAGTTCACGGACCATGTGATTGTATAAAATGGAGAGTCTTAGAAGAGTCTAAGGCAGTTCAATCTTGATATGTTTTGAGTCATTGATAAATGTAGTGGGTTTGTGAGAGCTAAGAGCGAAGAGACTTAGTAGAGGGAGCCTCTGCAACTATGTGCATAGAGGACAAGGGTAGAAGTCTGCAGCTAAGTGTGCACACCACTGTAGCGATGTGCACAGGGTGGTTAGAGTCTGTAAAGAAGATATGAAACATAAATAAAGAGAATTATACTGAAATTATCTGTGTATGATCTATTTTACTTTTGTTTTAAATGCATATGATTATGTTATGATGAATACTGGGTTTATGTTTTAATGTTGTATTGATGTGCGAATCCATATGCTTTGTTTGTTAAATGAATGCAAGTAATAATATCTGTTTATGGGAAGATCCTCTTAATTCATGTTGAAGTTATTAGATACTTAAGCTAATCTGGGTAATTATGGAAGTAATAGTAGTTATAAGGCAGTTGTAGACCTTCGCGGAGGTCTAGAGGACAACTAAGATGAGTATATCGATAAGCCCTAAAAGGCTTATAGATTTTCACGAAGGAAGGTTTAGGGTATTAAATGAGATCACTACCATCTCTGGGTGTGGAAACTTGGTTCTTGCATCCCCCCATATGGCTTCAGGTGAGACTTCAGTCAATTCTTAGTAGATTGATGCCGAAAGGGCCAGTAGTGTAGGGATTTGCTTGGCTAATTAACATTGAACCTGGGTCAAGGCCCATCAAGCCAACAAATGGTTTCGTTGCCAGGACCAAGATCTACATAAAGATATTTGTGATGTCACATTACTGGAATCTAGCTAAGAAGGACATGAAAGTGTTGGGTTGTGTTATATTCTTTCCACGACTAACGTATGTAGTGAATTGGGGGGTTAGAGGGGGGGAAGAGTCCCCCCTTTGTTCCATTGATTGCGCAGTAGGGGGGTGGTAGCCCCCCCTGTCCAAGGGGTTTGAGAGGGGTGGGTAGCCCCCCTCTACGAGGTCCAGGGCTGTGCCTCGAGAAATTTGTTTTGGACCCTATATTAGGTTGGGCGAACCTACCTATGGTTTTCGATCCATGGTTTTGGATGTGATGGTTTTCAGTCCATGGTATTGGATGCTTCGGCATGTATAAATATGTATTGTAACATTAAAAGGAATATAATAAAAAGATCAAGCTGGTAGTCCTGGTTTTGGGATCTGGGGGAAAATCTCTGTGTATATGCGTTTTATGTGTTATGCTCTCACATTGTTTATTTTCTTTGTTTTAGAATTCGTATGTAGGTAATTTCTGTACAAGGTTAAAACATACACAAAGACTCATTGAATAGAAAGATCCACAAATTCACGATGCAAGGGAATAAGAATCCATGATTGACGAAAGAACAGTGGTTAGATAGATATTTGTACATACAGATACATGAAATCTTTTTATGTTCCTTGCTAGTTTAATTATATGAGTGGACCGCAAAATTGGCAGATGACCTAGGAAGGTGGAGGCTTGATGGTCCAATAGTCTAGACCATGGAGTTAGTGCATAGATTATAAGCCTTTGAAGATAATATTGCACGCATTGTCGATCAATAGCTTGATCGTATCATAGGAGGATTTGTGACAGAGTTCATGGTTGATACTTCAATTAGTTACAATGAAGCAGAGTGTCGCTTCTTTAAGGGATTGTGATCCAGGTGGATATTGGTGGCCACCTGCCAAGTCCATCTGGACCCCCATCATTGTCTCTTTCAGCATTTTCAGTTTCCTTAATTGTAGCACAACTTACTATTTTTAGCAGTTTTTCGGGTCCTGAACTTCCGAAGCCGTTTTGAGGCCCTAAACGACGTTTTTTGGGGAATCCAGGGGCAACATGGATCCATGCAATGGACCGATGTTGCCCGTTCAAACAATGGTAGTTCTTGGATAGATCTTTTTAACGAGCTATCATACGCGTCAAACGAAGATCGTATGCCAAAGTTACGACCCCGGGAAATTGATGTACCAATTTACCCAAAACGGGGCCCACAATTTGGCGTTTCATCTTCTAAGGGTCGGTTTTGGAATGTGAAGGGTTTTCCATTGTTTCTCAATAATAAATAGGCCTTCAAGCCTCATTGTAACAAAATTTCGGAACAGTTCAGAGACATGTAGCCGCACATCTCTTCTCAGAGATAAGCTACCATCCTCCTAGCTGGTTTATTTCCAATTCTGGTTGTAAGCATATTTCGGTATTTTCCATTAATGAAATGAAGTGTTATTTCCGCTGCATCTCTTTATTTCTGGTTATCGCATCTCTGTATTTATGGTTATCTCTGTAATCTATTGTGTTCCTGTTTAAATCCGGATCAGATTGCAAGGTAAGTATTTAAGGTCTTTAAATACTTTGATTAAGATGCTCTTGTCTGAAAAGTGGGTTATGCAGATACCTTGATATTTGGAGATACACGAAGTGGAAAGATGTTTAGGTATAGAGGGGAATCAAGCCCTGAATATGGCCTGTTGATTGGACCTCCTCTGAGTGACGACGAGGAAGCAAAACAGGCTTCTCTGCATAGCATTCTTCAACTGATAAAATGAGGTTTAGATTATTTTCTGGATCCATTGCATAAGGATTCTTTTTCATCGACATTTCAAACTAGCAACGGTGGTTCATCTTCAGGATGTGTAAGAATATTGAAAGACTGGTCTTATTTTTCCAATTATATATATATAGATGCTTAGTCGACAGATATAAGATATAAGCATCTCTATATATATAATTGGAAAAATAAGACCAATCTTTCAATATTCTTACACATCTTGAAGATGAACCACTGTTGCTGGTTCGAAATGTCGATGAAAAATAATCCTTATGCAATGGATCTGGAAAATAATCTGAACAATGATGAAACTCGCAGAAGCCTCAAAGACATGATAAAACAAGGGTTCCTACGAATACCCCATCCACCCACACTACCTCCATCTTAAACTGTGCTACATACGCCTTCACCCACACCACCACCACCTCCGCCACCATCCAATATGACTAATTTAGTAAAATTCCCTATGTTCAACCAGTCAAGAACTGAGGACCTGGACCAATGTTGGTTCATCGCGAAGGTTGTATGGGAAGCTCATCATATTACAGATGATAAGATGAAGAAAGAAACATTTTTTACTGCGTTGTGGGAACAGGTGCTAACATGGTACATTAAGTACTGCGCTAATAATTCGGTGGCTTCATTAGTAGATATTCAGACCACGCTGAATAAGGAATTCAGCAGGCCCAAATCTGAAGCTTAATCAATTGTGGGATTCAAGAAGATCATGATGAAGCCTAGTGAGACACCCTATGAATTGGATCGTAGGTTGAAGTGCACAATCCGCGAAGCCAACGTGAATATTATGGATGGGCAAGGCTGCGAATGGTTTGTGGCTTTGCTCCTACCTCATGTAAGGGTTGCTTTATCACAATAAAATATTGGAACTTAACTAAAAGCCCTAGAGATTGCAATGAGATTGCACGAGACATCGATGCAAGATACTAATTTAAGGGTTCAACAAATTCACACGTAGTTGTAGAACATGTGCCTCGAATTTTAGAGTCTGAAGAAAGATGGAACAGTATGGCGAGAGGTGCGCAAATAATTTTGGTGCCTGAAGTGCAAAATTCAGCGGCATGACAAAGATCACTATCCATTCTTCGTGAATTATGTTGCAGCAGGGGGACCAATTACTCTAAGGTCGGAAGCTCAAGAAGGGCCAAGTATAGGACCCACACTATGGTGTGCTATCTGTCAGGTGGTTGGAAAACATGTTATAGACAATTGCCATTTGTTGTAGAAATTTGTACCGACATTGCAACAACTCTTCCGCAACTTCTATCAATCAGTGGATCATGATGAGTGTAATTGTCGTAGTTATGAGCTAATGATGGATAGAATGCTTGCATATAGGGTGAAAGTAGAAAAAAGATGTCCGGACCAAGGCAAAGGGGAACATGAGGTGAATATCAGGGGTGCAGACAAGGGCAAGGTGGAGGAGGACTTGGTAGAGGTCGGGTACAGGTCATTTGTTACAACTGTGGAGGACCGGGACACTACGTACAAGACTACACGAACCTGACATATCTGTCATGTCAATATTATACTCAATTTTACCATGCAATAGAGGTTTACCCTATATTAGTGGCTAAGATACATGAAAAGGGGGTGTAGCTAACTCAAAACTTGCAGATGATGAGTGTTGAGCCACGTGAGGAAGATCCTAATATAAATATTGTGTTGCGGAGTGGAATAAAAACTGGTGAAGATAAGGGGAAGCAACCTGAAGAAGGTGAATGGGTTCGCAAAGCACCAGAAAAGGAGATCGAGTTTGATCTAGATCATGTAAAGGAAACGTTTATGGAAGCAAATAAAAGATTCATCGAGGTATCTACCTCAGGAAGTTAGGATAAGCTAGCTGAAGAGATGTACCCTTCCATGCTTACTACTTTCTTGGAGACCTGTATGAAGTTGGCGCGTGATAGTAAGGTTGTGAAAGTACTATAGGATCTGATAAATAAATGTGTTGGAAAATAAAATGCTCTTAACGGACCACGCTTAGTTAGGAATATTGGTAAGAATAAGGCAAGAATGGGACATGAGATGAGGCTCACTGCGTAGATAGGAGAATATGAGATGGATCAAGTTATTCTAGATCTGGGGTTAGACGTGAATATTTTTCCTAAACAGACATGGGAGAGGATGGGGAGACCTGTGCTGTAGTGGTATATGATTCAGTTAAGAATGGAAAATCAGTAGAAAATCATCCCCATGGGAAGGTTGCAGGGAGTGACAGTTGATAGTGAGGGTGTGAACACATTGGCTGATTTGGAAGTGATAGAGATTATGTATGACGACAATAACTACCCTGTGCTCCTTGGGATTGATTAGGCTACTGACATGAATGGGTTAATCAATTTGAAGAAGTGGAAGATGATATTTGAGAAGAAATATCTCCACGTAGTAGTGCCCTTGGATCCTACAGAAGGATCGCGCTATACTGAACCAGTCTATGATTATGAAAGTGATGATGATTTGGACTAAATTTACAAGATAACAACGTGAGATCAGGATTGGGTGAATCCAATAGTAGATGGATGCATTACCTGGGACTGCAAAAGTTCCTTCACATTAGATTTAGATGAGGAGTTGGAGCACTAGCAGAACTGACTGCATGAAGTATCTACATTGCACTGTAATATGATGACCAAGTCATTGTATTGTGTATCAACAAAGGTAAGAAGTTTGCCTTACTATGATGGTTTAACTAATGTCGAAAAAAATTTGGATGCTTTCGAAAGGGAAGTTATAGAGAAGCATTGCTTCCAGGCCTTCAATTGGGCATTGCGTGCTATGCCTGCAACATGGTGTGGTACGCACAAAGACAATTTTGATGATTGGTGTGTGTACAGAAAGATGATGAGATTACGGTTTTGGTCACCCACAAGTGTGGTTAATAGAGAAATATGATGGAAGGGATGATCCGCATGATCACCTAGCCAAATGAACTAAGGTTTATGTAGTAGAGCCTTAGCCTGAATGGGTGTGTCTGTTTTGTCATACTTTGGATGTAATACCGATGAACTTGTACTTGGAAATAGAGCTCCGTCATGGCACTGAACAATGGGACATTTTTCAACGGGGGTTGTTGATGAAGTTTAACATTGAGGATGGATTTGAATGTATTGATGAGGCATTGCAAGAATTCAAGGCAACAATCTTCGGAGTATTGCAGGATCCCTTGGACTTAATTCAACCGAATTACATCACACACTAGAGTGCTATGATGTGACTACTGAAGAAGAGGATGAGGATCCGAGGAACATTAATATCCTAGAGACTGAAGGTCACTGTGAATTTGAAGGACCACAAATTGAAAATCCAGATATCACCATGCCGCTAAAAACAAGACAAGTGAACATTGGAATAGAGGCGAGCCAAAATTTGCAAACATTGGAGACTACTTGGATGATGCAACAGTAGATAAGGTCACTAAATTTCTCTGTGAATACCAAGACTTGTTCCCTACGAAGTTTTCAGAGTTGAAATGGATAATAGGGGACCTAGGAGTTATGAAAATTACAATGAAACCAGATGCGAAGATGATTAAGAAGAGGCCTTACCGCCTCAATCCGAAGTATAAAGAAAGGGTTTTATTAGAGTTGGATAGAATGCTTATAGCAGGTATTATTGAACCAGTAGAAGAGTCTGATTGGGTAAGCCCAATAGTAGTTCAGGAAAAGAAGCAGAAGGATGAAATAAGGATATGCATAGATCTCAGGAGGTTGAATGACGCTTTCATACATGATCCCTTTCCAACTCTATTCATTGACGAAGTGCTAGATAATGTAAGAGGACAAGAAGCATATTTGTTCACGTATGTGTTTTCGAGGTACAATCAGATCAAGATCATGCTGGAGGATAGAAGTAAGACGACCTTCGCCATAGAGTGGGAGTGTTTCTAGTATACTATAATGCCTTTTGGACTAAAGAACGTGCCGACGATCATTTCACTCGTAGTCACTACCATGTTTAAGAACTTCATTCAGAAGTTTCTAGAGGTATACTTTGACAATTAGACGGTGTTTGGGCTGGTGAAATGCCATGTAGCCAACTTACAATTGATGTTGGACACATGCCAAAGGTATCAAATCATGCTCAATTTGAAGAAATGTTTGCTTTGTGTTCCTCTTGGAATCTTGCTAGGCCATGTGTGAAAACAAGGATTAATGGTCAACTCATCTAAGATATTAGTTATAATTAATTTAGAGGCACCAAGAAGTGTGAAACAGCTACGCGCAACACTGAGGCATACGGGATACTATAGAAAGTTCATTAAGAGTTATGCCTAGATTACCGTGTCGATGGCGAAGTTGCTAAAGAAGGATGCTACATTCTATTGGGATGAGTTAGCAAAGCTTAGATTTGTTCAAGGAGAAGATGTTCACCGCATCGATCCTAGTCTTCCCATATTAGAAGAAGGAATTTCATGTGCATTAGGATGCAACCTGTATTGCGCTCAGGGCAGTACTAACACAGGCCAGTGAGGAAGAGCTGGATCACCCTATAGCATTTGTGAGTCTTGAGTTTTCTAAAGCTAAGAAGAATTATTCAACGACAAAGCGCGAAGGTTTGGCCATGGTATGCATGCTCTAGAAATTCAGACACTACTTGTTAGGCAAACACTTTAAGATGTATAGAAACCATTTTGCATTGAAGTACTTGGTTAATAAGTTTGTGTTGGGGGGGAAGATATGCAGATGGTTGTTGCTATTTTAGGAATATGATTTCGAAGTTATTGTGAAGCTAGGACAGTTGAATGCTAAACCAGATCATCTGTCCCGCATTGAAATAGGAGAGGAGCCTACTAATTTGGAGGAAGGACTACCTGATGTGCAGCTCTTTGCAGTGCGTTTCATAGACAATCACTTTGTAGATATCATACACTTCTTGACGACGGGGGTAGCCCCAGAGGGGTATACTAGTCAACAAAAGAAGGAGGTGGTGGTGCATGCAACAAACTTTTCTGTCATTGTAGGGCACTTATATAAAATGGGGTTGGATGAAATACTGTGACGTCATGTGCCTAATTTTGAACGAATTAGCATCCTCACTAAAGCTCATGGAGGAGCAGTGGGAGGACATTTTGTAGGAAAAGCAACAACACAGAAGATTTTAGCATTGGGTTGTGGCGGCCAATGTTGCATAAGGATTCCTAGGCTTATTATAGGGCATGTGATGTATGCCAGAGGATGGGTAGGCCATTGTGGAGGGATGAGCTACCTCTAAACTTACAGTTGTCATTGCAATCATTTGAGAAGTGGGTGATTGATTTTGTAGGACCAATTCAGCCTCTAGGAAAGAAGATAGTGTATGGTGCATCATCACCAGGACGGTGTATTTGACCAGATGGGTAGAGGCACAGCTTGTGAAGGACTGTACAGGGGCAACAATAATAAAGTTCATCTTTGAGTATGTACTAAATAGGTTTGGTTGCCTGAAGATTTTGATGAGCAATTGCGATATGCATATCCTTAATGAGATGGTTGAAGCATTTAACAAGATATTGGAGAACACGCCGACGAAGGTTTGCAATGTACAAATAAATGACTAGGATGTGGGCATACCCACCATGCTATGGGCTTATAGGACGACTTGTAAAAAGCTAACTGGACAAATGCCTTTCAGGCTGGTTTATGGTGTAGAAGTTGTGATGCCAATGGAGAACATTTTACCTAGTCTGTGCATAGAGGAATTTATAGGAATGGCAGATGGCGGAGCCCTGGAAGAAAGGCTTGTGTAGCTAACAGGGCTGGAAGAGGACAAATTTTTGGCTAGATTCCATCAGCAAGTTTAAAAGGAGCATGAAAAAGCATGGCACGATTGGTACATCAAACAGTGCACCTTGAAGGTAAATGATTTAGTGTTATTATATGAAAGCAAGTTTGATAAATTTTCAGGAAAATTTCGAATGCATTGGCTGGGGCTCTATGTCATCAAGGAGATTACCAATCGTGGAGTAGTTCAGCTGGTGAATTTGAATGGAGCACCATTTCCAGGGAAGGTAAATGGTAGCCAATTGAAGCCATACACCAAGGACCCGTCCAGATGACTATATGGTGGAAGCACAGTCTTAGAACTCCACGCAGCTGAAAGGAGGCACAGGACTATAAACTACAATACATGGGTCATAGAGATGGGCAATTGGGGGATTGCACAGAAAGGAGGAACGTCACATTATCAACAGAAGCATGAATTGAGCTACGCTATAGGAGGAGAGACTATGCAAGGCAACCAGAAAGTGATTGTTATGGTCATTGTTCATGAGTTTACAATGAAAAAGTGGCTAAGTGGAGTGGGGGGGTAGCATTTAAGTGAGAATTTAAGAGAGAGATATTTGAAAATCTACCGCTAATCTAGCATTTACGAGTGGATTTTGGGGGGGACGATCGGATTCAAAGTCAAATTTGCCTATAAATTACAGATGGCCACCCAACGAAAAACACTTTGCATTCTGAGAATTAAGGTGTTGAGCTATCAGGCACACATGAAACTTGAGAATTTCGAGGCTTTGGTGGCCTGTTCAGTATTTGACAAGTTTCCTAAAGTAACCCAAGAGCTTCTTACTAGCCTCATGCTGGTGCCCATGGAAATCGTAAGTGGTGGAGGATCAATGGCCTCTTAGGGACCTGCCCCTAAGGTTGCAAGTGTAGAGGTGCTCACAAAAGTGCCAAAATCGTCAAGGTCACCCAAGCTAAGGGCTATGTGAACAGAGAGGGTCCTAAGATGAAGAAGGGCAAGCAGAGAGTGACATAGCCGGTGCGCGAGTTTCTGAGAAAGCGCCAGAAAAAAGAGAAACCTATCGCGTAGGAGAAAGGAAAGGTGGTAGATATAGAATTCGATGAGGGTGTGGAAGACTCTGGTATGGGTACATATGATATCGATATTGAGGGGGTAGACCCTAATTCCAAGTTACCATAATACATCCCCCCATGGCAAGGCAAGATTAAGGTCTCGAAGGACCCAGATGAGGGAAATTGTTTACTTAACACACCATTGCTACCAGACAAGATCACATTCAAAGGTCCACACTTGGTGTGCATGCCACATCTAAATTTAGAGGACTTGGCAGATACTAAGTGGTTCCCCCACATGGTGACTGATACATTTATGGCTCGTGTCTTCTATAAAGACTCTGGTGTGACCACACTAGAGCCATGGGAATGGATTAAATGGGTGGACAAGGTAGGACTGTTGAACCTACTATGGGTGTTGCATTACAACCGCGCACCCATAACTTTGATAGTGATCAAATAGCTAATGTGCTTGGTACATGATAGGTGCCTATGGTTAGGAGAACCAATACTGATCAATGATGTCCTGATCTCCCATACCTTGTGACAGATGATGAAATCAAAGTGGTCCTTGACCGTTTGTCAGCAGAGCGGTACATCGCCTCAGATTTTTTAGCTAGGTCTAGTAAGTCCAAAGGAAAGAAGAAGAAGGAAGAATCCCAGTTGAAGATGCAACAATTGGTTGACAGGAGGAAGAAGGAGGTTGAGAAAAAAATGAGAGAATAGCGCACTACTAAGGATTAGGCAAAAGAGAAACAAGATGAGGAAGAGCACGACTCTGACAGGATTCATAAGTCTCCTTCACCACAGATAGAGGAAGAAGAGCAACAATCAGGACAATGAAGCCTATGTTCTCACAACCACCATTAAAGGAAATTTGGCGAACCTTCAGGTAACATAGCAACAAATCATGACAGATAGCACAAGACTAACAATGGAGTAGCTGGTGGAACAGGTCAAGCAGGCAATGACGCAGTGTGCCACCGATGTTGTAGTAGTACAAGTGGAGCTGGGAGGTCTTCATGACAATATCTCCACACCAGAAGAGTGACTCAGGGGCAAGTCACCATATTTGTGTTGGGGAGCTATTAGGAACGGGTCCCCCAGGGTCAATTTTGGGTTAAAAGCCTAAGTTTTGTATAAAAAGTGTAAAGTCTCCTCATTTTGTGGCTATAGAGCACAAAGATGTAAAGAATCATCAAGGGCTTCTGTCCTTCTTTTATGTAACTTGTCTCATATTTAGGAGATCCACACATGGTTCACAGACCATGGGATTGTATAAAAAGGAGAGTCTTAGAAGAGTATAAGGCAGTTCAATCTTAATATGTTTTAAGTCATTGATGAATGTAATGGGTTTGTGAGAACTAAGAGCAAAGAGTATTAGTGTAGGAAAGAGGCTATGCAGCTATGTGTGAAGAGGCCTACGGTAGAAGTCCGCATCTGAGTGCACGAACCCCTGCAGCTGTGTGTGTAGGGCAGTTAGAGTCTGTAAAGAAGATCTCAAGCATAAATAAAGAGAATTATACTAGAATTATCTATGTATGATCAATTTTACTTCTATTATAAATGCATATGATTATGCTATGATGAATACTCAGTTTATGTTTTAATGTTGTATTGATGCGTGAATCCATATGCTTTGCTTGTTTAATGAACGCAAGTAAGAATATATGTTTATGCGAAGATCCTCTTAATGCATGTTGAAGTTATTAGATACTTAAGCTAATTTGGGTATTTATGGAAGTAAGAGCAGTTATAGAAGTGTGTAAGTGTTTATTCTGGCTATCTATGGTATGTAAAGGATGGTCGTAGACCTTCGTGGAGGTCTAGAGGACAACTAAGACGAGTATATCGATAAGCCCTAAAAGGCTTATCAACCTATGTAAAGGAAGGTTTAGGGTATTAAACAACATCACTAACATCTCTGAATGTGGAAAATTAGTTCCTGCATCCCCCCATACTGTTTTGGGTGAGACTTCAGTCCACTTAGTGGATTGATGCCAAAAGGACCAGTAGTGTAGGGAATTTCTTAGTTAATTAGTGCTAAACCTGGGTCAGGGCCCATCAAGCAAACAATGTTTAATGAAATTCATATCATGTCTAATAGGGGTCCAGTCAATTCTTTGTTCAATAATTTGCATTAGCATCATTGTCTCTATTTTTCTTTTAATTTTTGTAAATTCCACGAAGTTTTGGGCAGTGACTGGGTCCTAGCCCTAGAATTTAGCCTTAAACCTTGCAGTCTTTGGAATAGCACTGGCAAAAAAAGGCTATAGTCACACTCAGGCATGCTCATGGGAGTGACTAGGACCCTCAACTGCTTAGAGAGCTTGGCAAGGGAATAAATGGGGCTCTAGGTCCCTGAACTATTTATTTTCCTCATGGGTTTGTCACTTAGAAAGATGGGGCAGTTCCTAAAGGTTCTATAGGATGTGTGGATGGTCATTTTGGTTTTTTTTTGTTACTTCCACTTCCTTGAGGTGACCTAGGAGGTTAAATCAAATCATAGTAGCCTCTTGTCAAATATTTACCCCAATTGGATGGTTACTTAGCTAGATCAGTGAGGAGGGTGTTACATAGTGGTATCAAAGCATGGTTCACCCCTTGGACTAGATGGGTGGTGTGTTGGTCATGCATTCATGTCAGTTGCATATGTGTTCTCATGTTCGTGGCCTATGTACTAGCTGTGTATGCATGGTGTTGGTTATAGTTGTGTTGTAGCTGCTACAACACCCTCCAAAATTTTGTCTCGCACTCAAGTTTCCGAGCCTTCCTTGGTATTTTATTTGAATGTTGTAAACACTCAAGCTCATTCCATGAGGTTTCTTGAAGTTCTTTGGCCCCTTTTTCTTGTTGGATTAATTGTTGTCTATTGGAATGTTTGTCTATTGTATAATGTTTCTAGTCTTTTTTTGGTAGTTTGAAAGGCCGGTCATTTTGTATATGAGTTTTCCTAACCATGTTAACATTTTTCCCATCGATATACAAAGTCTTGAGTGTTGGCACACAAGTGTCGTCACAATCATCTCAATGTATATCTTAAGTGTCGCACTTCTCGTATCTTGTCATGAGGTAGTCACACAAGTGTCGTCAAAGTATGCTAAGTGTTTGATCACAGTTCAAGTTCATCATGAGTCCATCTCCCTTCCCTCACTTAGCCATTTTTGGAAAATCTTCCTGACCGAGAAACTTAGCTTCACTGGGCCCTGACTGAGTTGTGCTCTACCCAATCTCATCCCTCTTGGATATCAACCTACTGCTTGAAACTATGCAGTGCACTATCATTGTTCTCCAGAGTCCAACAACCTCCCTTGACCTCTTGAATTGTGCAGTTGGGCCTCCCAGTCTACCTTGAACAGCACACTTCCAACATTCAATCGTTAACCTTTTCCCTTTCCTACTGGAATTGCACAATCCTCAGAGAATCTAGCCTCCCTTGGCCTCCAAAACTACACATATGCTTCCTCCAATGTCCTTCCCTAAGCTGAAGCTCATTTCCTTTAGAAACTACACAGAACTACCCTTCAGACCTCTTTGTTGCCCAAACCACCTTGTTTCTTGAAACTGGGCAATTTTTCCTCCTAGGGTCCCATCTCGCAACCTCCATTGCCTACTTGAATTGCACAATTTTTCCCTTAGTGGGCACTGCACAAAGTTTTCCCTTAGTGGGCACTGAACAATTTTTTCCCTCAATGGGCACTGTGCAAATTTTTCTACCAGTGGCCATTGTGCAAATTTTTCCCTTAGTGGCCACTGCACAAATTTTCACTCAGTGGCCACTGCGCAAATTTTTCCCTTAGTGGGCACTATGCAAAATTTCACCTCAGTGGCCACTGTGCAAAATTTTCCCTCAGTGAGGAATGCACAGAAAATTCCCTCAGTCTAGCTTGAGCTATGTATTATGCAATCTCAATGACCAAGGTCTCCCCTTGTCTATTGGAATTGTAAAATGCACAGTCACTGAGCCCTTTCTCCCAGCATGTGACTTGTGTTAGGTTTAGTTCATGGATAATAATGCATCATCTTAGACTAGGGGATTTTCAGATTGATGTCATCCCATCATGAGTGAATTATAGGAATAAGTACACTACCAAGTCATGGTGAGTGTAACACACTCCTCCCACACCTACCCAAGTAACTGGGGTAAACATGTGATGAGAGGCTACTATGATTGGATTCAACCTCCTATGTGTCCTTAAGGAAGTGGAATCAACAAAAACACAACATACAGACCTTCCACATCAGCTACAGGACTCCTAGGAACCATCCCAACCACTCAGGTAGCTGGCCCCTAGGCCCCACTGGAGCTCTTGACCACTTGACCTTTAGATGCTCCCATTCTATAGGCCCACTAGCATCAAGGAGGCTTTGGTTTCTATCATAACAAGGAATGCTAGTGTCTAGGGACTATTTTTCTCAGTGTTGTGCTAGTGTCCCTAGGATTTGAACCACTTTTTCAAGCCCAGAGCCTAGATCACTTCCCAGAATTGAATGAAAACTTCATAACAAAGAGATAACAAGTAAAAAATGATGCAAATGTAAATACTTGAACAAGCCCTTAACTAGACCCCAACTAGCCATGACAGACATTTCATCAAACATATCACGAATATGTAATCTATAGGTGTAAACAACATATTTAAGCATACAAATCTCATAATTATCTGAGAATCGCTAAGTACCATTGTTCCCTCATATAATTTTTTTCATTATCATATATTAGGTCATAGATACATTTTCCAATCATTTACAAGTAAAAATATGATGAGAGCCATACATAGCCACTATCATAAAACACATACATAACCAACATAGTAGCAACATAAATACTAATGAAATCACAACCATATGATCCACATATAAAATAGTTTAATACTCATATCAATAAAAAGAGAAATAACCTCATATTGATGATCCAAAATCCATACCCGGGATGGGACTACCATGTTCCACCCGACCGTAGAATGGATGAGAAAAATCTCTCTTCAGCCATTCACCTTCATGCTATATTCCAAGCATGAATGTGGGACTCAAACAAAAAGAAGCAACCAGGGCATCCCAAGGCTAAACCACCTCACCCTCATCAATAAAAACCAAGCTTTACTATAATCCATCTTGGATCACTAGGCCAACACAATAAACATGTAATAAAAGGTTTTACCATGATCTCCACCAGATCACTAGGAAAAACAAGCATATGCTACCGAATTTCTCAATGTAAACCGTGAGGATCTTTCATGTCTCCTAGTCTCCCAGGATTTACCACAATCCATAGTCTAATCCGGGGATCACTAGGCCCTAAACTAAGACACCACCCTCTAGGATTTAACATATATCCTGCCATTCATCAGTAAGGATTCCTATGCGTAATCAAGCAAAACCCCCTCTAGGATTTACTTTATATCCCACCATTCACTGGCAAGGATTCGTAGGCCCACTGAGGCAACACAATCTTAGCTTTACTGCAACCCATAGTCTGGCTCTGGGGTCACTAGGCCAGTGACTTTATTGTGATCCATAGTTTGGTTCAGGGGCCACTAGGCCATATTCTATATCATCCGTAGATCCACCTCACTCAGCTTCGAATCCATCCAACAATCCTCCTCAACCAAAACATGAGAAACACATCACACCATGGCTATCTAGAAATGGCCAGGCTAGGCTAAAAGCACTATCACACCTGGAAAGACCCATGCCATAACTAAAAAAGAACCACATGCAATACCATGCATGCCAAATATAGTAAGGAAAATACACATGCAAATCAATACCTACAAGGAATATTGTTGTATCTCTTTGATCCTACACTTCCTTGCTTGATCTCTGATTCCTCTTGCCTTCTCTTCCTTTCTTGATCCAATGCCAAAGTGCTCCAAGAAGCTCTAAGTGTACAAGAGTGAGAAAAAGTGTTTTGTAGAGTTCTTCTCGAAGGTGTACGAAAAGAAAATACTTTAGACTGTGGCTAACAAACACCCTTAACAATAAAAATGGTTGTAAAACAGTGAAGATCTACAACAAATGACAGGAACAAAACCTGCCAAAGTCCTCATCTATGCAACATGGATAGTTAAACAACAAAATGGAATAGTAAAATAAGTGAAAATAGCTCCAATAATCCAATGGAAACTAGATGTAAATAATATGTTTTATTATATGACACCTATGAAGGGAACACATAATGGTAACAGTCCCCCTCTATGGGATGGATTCTCGCCTATCCTCAATGTCTTTAGCTTTGTAGAGTCTTTCTTTTCTCCACAATGTGTAAACCCAACAAACAAAATGTTTGAGCTCAATGGGAATTTAAAAGGAAAAGGAACATGGTGAGCGACAATGATAATAATCATAGCTGCAACAATAAGTGAAACAATGAAAATGATCAAAAGTGAAGAATGAATGTAAAACTCTTCAATTTACAACAAAATATTAGGTTATTCTTGAATAATGGAAATTAATAAAATATTATTAACCAAATTCTAGAATTAACCATTTGGAATATTTTATTATATTTGGTTGGAGGGAAGTCACTCCGCTGTGATCTAAAAATAGAAGTCCATCTATTTTTTCCAACTTGATCAATTATCCATAAACAGCAACTTGCAATCCATAGACATGATCCATATGTCTAAAAATAGACATAGTCTAAAAATAGACTTGCACCAAAACTTGCCTGCGAGACCACTTAGTGAAGGCGACTCCTTTCCACTAAGCTCCATCATCTTGTTGCATTCTCAACAAGCATTTCTTGTTGCACACTTTTCAACAAGCTTAACCATAAATAACTTAACATATGTGGTTTATTAATTAATCTCTTATAGTGAAAGCAATTTTACTATCGTAAAATTGGCCCTACATGGTGTAATTTCATCCATCTAGTAAGTGATGGCTAGATGATCAATTTTTGGTGATAATAGAGAGAGAGAGAGAATAATGGGAGAGCTCCAAAACTGAATTGACAAAAGGTTACAAACTGGTCCTCAGAAGCCTTTTTATCAATTAGGCCTCTATTTTCTTCATTTTCTATTATTTTCCTTCAATTTCTTCCTCACATACAACTTGTGACCTTTCCCCTTCCTTTTCTACTAATTTCCATTATTTTCATAAATAAATGTGCAAAAAATGCCACTCTGCCTTTCCAAAGCCTTAGCCATTTCCTTTTCCAATTTCCTTATCCATAATAAACCAAATGAACACCCACACTAGGATGTCTTGCCCAACATTCATCTTGGAATAAGTTTCCCATCAACTGTGGTTATTATTTTTCCTTTATTAACTTTCATTACATGGAATCTTCACCAAGGTTGTTACAATGAGACAATGAAGAAGGAAAAGGAGGAGGGAGGCATGCCTAAAGACTCTCTTGCAACTGAACTCACAAGTGGATCTACCAAGGGGAAGCAAAGGGACACAAGTTTGCAACTACCATCCAATACTTAATATCATTGAAGACTCTGCATTACCAAGTCATGTGGTAGAGAAGAGAAAGCATATCTAAGAAGAAATCTAGCACTCAGTAACAACAGTGAAATGACATTTTCACATCATCAAGAAGTCCATGTCATCAATGTCATGTCATGTCATGTCATGAGTAGTCATATGCCACATCACTATTGTGGACCATGTGTACTATATCTAAATGTATTGTAAAGTCGAAGTCCAAAGGACGCACATGAATATGAGAGTCATATAAGTTGAAAAGTCATAGGAAATTGAATAGTCGTGAGGGTAGTCAAAGAGTCACAAGGGGAAGCATCACCCATTGTTATATATACCCCCTTATTGTATGAGAAAATGAATTTTTCACCTTGGCTCCTCTTGTAATGCATTAGAGAGATCAATTATCTCTTTGAGTAGGAAGGAGTGGCTCCAATGTCCTACTGTTGGCACTAGTGATGTACATTGTAAACATGTGTGTTGGAACTTTTTCTTAATAAAATAAGCCTTTTAAGGCCAACACATTCTTCAATAATGGACTATGAATGTTTGTAAGACCATTCTGTGGACGTTTGTATCTTATCTTTGCTTTCACATATACTAATATAGCTGAACTATTTCAATTATTTTAGTGCTTATATTATTGAGAATGTGTTGTAATGGTTGTTATTGTTGTCCCATGTTTTTGGACTATTCCATGGGATACTATAACTATATTTCCTTATTTGTTGGTCGTAATGATCGTTGCACCCATTGTGGACTATTCCACTGGATGTAGACAGAGCCTTCTGGTTCATGTGTGTCTCTTTGTGGGTGGTACTATTACCTCTCGCTTAGAGGCTCATTTTCATTAGGGGAATTTTGAGGTATAAAGTGGGCCTCCTAAGAAAAGTGTACAAACAAAAGAAAACTTATAAGAACCAATAGGATTCAAGATGATGATGTTAACCATGGGGGATGATTAACCATTTTTGGAGTAAAAAAGTAAAAATAGTAAAAAATAGTAAAATAATAAAACTACTTTTTCAACTCATATTTTCAACTTACATCCCTAAGGTTTTACTCAAATTTCGAGTGGGAGTACTCGTTGGATGCAAAATTTAATTCCTCGGGCAAGGAGTACCCATGTTGAATACTTTTGATGGACCCTACTACATGAAAAATGAGAAATACATGAAAAACATGATTGCATTTTTCTTATAGCAAGGTCCATCAAAAGTATTCAACATGGGCACTCCTTGGATGAAGAACCAAATTATGCATCCTATGTGTGTTTCTTCTCGAAATTTGAGTAAACTCATAGGGAGATAAGCTGAAAATAGAGTTGAAAAAATAGTTTTTTCTTTTTTCCCTCAAACATTTGATGATGCAATCTATTCTTATTTTGTTGTTTTATAACTTCCTTAGGAGGACCATTTTAGACCTCAAAAATCCCTTGATGTCTTTCCCCCTTGCAGTAGAAGAACCTTGACACAGTTGTAATTGTAGATTCACCAGGCACACCTCCCTTTATTTTTGAAGAAACCATTGCATCACTCTCCTGCACTGGTAGCTAGAGCCAAGGAAAATATTTAAGGATTTGGAAACCGAGCCTTTATACAAGATGAGACTCCTAAACCAAATGGTGTGAGTTCTAATTGGGACTTCATATCGGTTATATCCCCTTGGTTGACATATTTCCAGCATCATCAACAAAATGGTTCTAGAAGGAGGGCAGATGACAAGTTGTTCCCATTGATTCTGGTTTGAATCTCTTATTTAAAATGTATCTTCCCCAAATCATAGTCCCGAGATGTTTTTATAAAGAGCTCAATTATCCCATCCCTACAGAAGTTATTCATAATCTATCTGATTTTAAGTTCGATGGTGAGGGTGACTCAAATTTTCATGAACAACTATTTCAAGTTGTCCGTATTTGTCTTTCTAGCATAATACATTGCAAACATGTCATGGCTAGATTACTTTCCATCACATTCAAAGGTTGTGTTAATCAATGGTGTCATACGTTACCCATTGATTCTATCCATTCACTCAACTAGTTTTCTGAGAAGATTCATAAATCCTTCTTTAAGTATAACTACCGAGATGTTTTTGGAACAATAAATCTTTTAAGAATGAATCATGATGAATCAATTTAGTATTTTTCTAATCCATTCCTTCACCTTTGTTATGAAATTCCTGAAAAACACCTAAACTGGGATTTCTTGAAAGAGGAGTTTGAGCGTTTGGTTCTTATCTCTTCCTATGGTGAACCTGATGTTGGTCGATAAAATTACCCATTCTCACTCATGTTTACCTATCTTTTCTTACCCATTTCATATCTTTTATGAGGTCGATTTATATCTCAAAACAATGAAGGTATTATATTGACATGTCTTCTTGAAATGTTGATTAATAAAGCATAGTCCTAGGGGAAAATTACTTAGTTGGCTTGCTAACTGAGTTTTTTTGTAGAATCACAACAAATTATGCTCAGTGAGATACAATTCAACATGATGTTGTTAATGAGCTAGCAATGCTATTCAAGGATAGGATTTTTATAACTGTTCAACTTCCAAGAAGTCGATGATCGACCTTGACTTCTATCTTTAGATTCTATTTCTACCCGAAAAATTATTGTATCTTTGTGGGTAGGCATGATTGCCAACATTTCTAAGTTTGTCAAATCATATTCATGAAATCATGAGTTGTATAAGGAATGATCAATGCAACAAAATGATATACTTTTACGGGAGATGTGTAACATCAAAATTCAATTGCAATTCCTTATTTATTAATGCAAGTTCTAGTATCCTATAGTTTCGTGTGATCTTTACTCTTTGCCACAACCCTGATTGGAGATTTGGGCCCACTCTCCTGATGAGGCATTGTTATAATTAGTCATGTGAATTGATATGTGTTTATTATGTTGTTAATGTTTTGTTGTTTCTGCTTTACTATTTTATAATCTTGTTATAATTTTGAATTGTTGTTACTCTAGTTTGTCATTATTGTTCTTTTATTTGTTGTTACTCTAGACTATATTTATTGTTATCTACTTTGTTGTTTAATTTAAACAATTGTTGGGCCTTTTATTTTGTGAATGTTCAATAGTACGCAGGGAACACGTGGTTTGCATATAATTTTCACGGTACCTTGAAATAAATGAAGATCCCAGATTGACAATTAAATGTGGTAAGGATTGGATCTATAACTTATATTTTAACACCAACATTTTTGCATCATTGTCAGGGACCCTATCAAAGGCGAAAAAGTACAACCAGTATTGATCATTGGAACACTCCCTTGCCCTGGTTAAGCGATGCATTGCACCAAAACATTTCCAAGACCCGAGCATTAGATTTCTTTGATTGTTTCCTATTTTCTTGATTTCTTATAAGAATCGCTCTCTCATCCTGGTCAAGAAATTTTTTTACCAACTCCTTTCCACAAACCTGAGCATTAGATTTCTTTTTTTTATTTTAAATTTCTTCCTTTTTGTAAAAAGCCACTCTCTCTTCTTGGTTAGGAGATGTTTGTACCAACCCTTTCCCAAGGCTCGAGCTTTAGATTTGTTTTGAATGTTTTTAATCTAATTCTCTGCTTCTAGATTGTATGAACATAGAAAAAAACAAAAGGGGCAGAGAAATACCCCCAAAAAGAGGTTGAGGGAGGAAATATCTAGGCTTAATTACCTATATCAAGGGAATCATTGCAAAAGTTGAATTACAAAATTCATCAAGGGGTTTTTTCAGGGTAAGATGTCAGATAGGATCCAGGCCCCAAACAACTCCACAACTAGGGCCCTCCTCATTAGCAGAAATAGAGTCTAGAGAAGAGAGCAGAGGATCTAAGGAATTGAGTGTTGAAGCCTCTAAAGGAGAAGAGGTTGGGGAAGTAAATCCTTTGACTAATTTGGGAAGTGTTTTAAAACAAGTTCAACCTCGTATCATTGAAAAAACAGAACCTACTGAAATTCCAATTGAATATTGGAGGATATTCATGGCCAATAACACAACTTCTATGATTGAATTTCAAATTGGATAAATTAGGGGTGATTCACCTATGAAACTTTTTCCTTTAACATCATCACCTAATTTCCATGGTCATTCTTTCAAGGATGTGGACACATTCCTCTTTGAATTCCTTGTTGTTTGTCTAGGTTATGATTATGTTTCAGATGCTAAAAAAGTGAATATATTTCCTGCTACCTTGGAGGGGATAGCACTGTGATGGTTTATGGGTTTAGGAGGAAGAAGAGAGAAGAGGATCAATATGATGTAGAAGGAGGATGAAAATATGGAGGACTTTGTGGAATACTTTAATATACAATTTGCAGAGATCAGGCCATAGTGATTTGGACAAAGGTACTTTAAAAATAATCTTACTTCAAGCAGTAAGGGAAGAATCTTTGGTACTTCTAAATGTTGTAGTAAATGGATATATATCAAAGGAAGAGTTCGATACTATCTGTGAACTTCATTTTAAATGTTTTCGTGGAGTTGCAAGGCATATGAAAGAGCCACAAGATCTTAAAACATCTAGTAGTGGGGTCAAAAAAGAAGAATTTGGGAACTTACTAGACCATTTGAGGTCTGACATCCTAAGCACATATCCTCACAACTAGATGTTCTGTAAGAAAAATAGAAATAGATGGAAGTTAAGAAGGCAACGGCCATATTCTGCCCTCAATGTAGGAAGCAACACCCATTGAAGAAATGTCCACTTAATTTCATTGAAACCTATGCAATATGTGAGAAAATCCATTACACTAGCACATGTCCATCACTTCCTGCGCTGAAGGAAACCTTTCAAGGAGAAAATGAAGAAGTATACCATATTTATTTCATGGGAACAAAGAAGCCATGGAAACAATGACCACCAAACCATATCAGTATTTTAATAATTGGAATTTTAGGTCTCAACCTACACCATTTCCACCTTCATGGATGCAATACTATCAATATTCCACACCCTGGCAATCTTGGTCACCTCAACCTAGTCTAATCCCTTCTTAGTATCAGAACATGCATGGACCTTCTCTTCCTACAAATCAACATCCCTAGCCTATGGCACAACAACAATTACAACTTCCATCTAATACCTCCACCAATAATCCTCCTCTTCTTCTTCAACTACCTCTTCAACCCAACACAAATATGAATAATATGGGATCCCAATAGGTTCAGACACTCAACCTTCCTGCATATAGTATTGCCACTTCGGAATGCAATGAATTGAATCTTTGATCTCAAAAAGTGGTGAGTACGAATACTTCACCAATAATTGTTGAACAAACTGATGATAAAGTCTCAGAATCAGAAATTAAACACCCCTGTTGGGAGACTCAAGGTAATTCGACACAAATTTCTAAGGAACAATATCCCCCCACCAAAAAAATTGTCACTCGAGGGAGTCACATAGGCCCACCTTATCCTGAGAGGTCGTCCTTAAGAAAAAAGGTTACCCAACCTAAATTTGATCTTTATGGAGAATTACAAAATCTATTTATTAAGATTCCATTACTCCATGCTATGAAGGATATGTCAATCTATGCTAAAACCATTAAGGAATTGTGTTCCAAGAATCCTGGGAGGAACCTGAAAGACCCACCCACTATCCATGTCATGGAAAATTTGTCAGACAATGTTCAGAAAAACTACACCCATCAAATATGGTGACCTAGGAAACCTGATCCTCATAGTCCAAATCAATGGATTTGATATTTCAAATGTTTTGGTAGACCTTGGGGCTATTATTAATGTTAAAACATCCACTACTATACTTACCCTGAGCTTAACCTTAAACCAACTTGATGGTTTTAGAACTTGCAAATCGATTTATTGTGAGGGCTGCAGGAAAATTGGAAGATGTAACTATCTCCATGGACTCTTGGGAATACCCTAATGATCTCTTGGTACTGCACACTCAATATCTAGTTGGGGGGAATCCCCTGTTCTTAGGTAAAATATGGCTTTCCATTATCAATGCCTACATTAGGTGTCAGTCACGAAACATGGTAATATCAAATGGAGAAATTACAAAGAACCTTGTGTTGTACCCTCTTGCAAAACCAAATTCGTGAGTTAAACCATGATTTGACATAGCACAAAAACCTTCCCTCAGGGATGATTACAAACCAGGCAATGAAAACAATAAACCAATTCTCACTATTGGGGAAGCTCTTTCATTCAAAGAGGAGATGAAAGACGATGCTATTAGTACATTTATTATTAACTTTGATTTCATTTCTTGCTTGACACAATAGTTATTAGAGTTTGTTATGAGTTGTGCTACCCAGGAAACCATTGAACCAGAAACAACAATTGAAAATGTTCCTATTACAATAGTCCATAACAGTTTTCTAGTAGAGATCGATCCATGGAAAACCACTCAACATCAATCCTAATTTATTATCCTCCCAAACTGAACAATTACTAAAAAGTCTTTGGAATGATAAGGATTCCTTTGTGTGGGAATACACTGATATTAAAGGAATTCACCCCAATTTATGTGCGCATCATATATATATAAGAGAGGATTTTCAACCTGTTTGTCAACCACAAAGAAGAATGAACCATGCTTTGAAAAACATTGTAAGGGAAGAACTCCAGAAGCTATTGGATGTTGGGTTTATTTATCCAATCTCTAACATTGAATGGGTTTCCCCATTAGTCATTTTTATTAAGAATAACAATAGGTGGTGGATTTGTGTCGATTAGAGGGAACTAAATAAAGCAACCCAAAAAGATCACTTTCCCTTACCTTTTCATCGACCAGGTTCTCGATACAATAGATGGGAATAAATTCTTTTTTCTAGACGGATTTAGCGATTATAACCAAATCCAAATAGATCCAAAGGATCAAGAAAATACCACATTTACCTGCTCTTGGGGAAACTTTGCATACTAGGTCCTCCTGTTTGGACTCTGTAATTCACCTACTACTTTCCAAAGGGAAATATTGGGAATATTTTCTGATTTGATTAATGACAATGTTGAAATATATATGGATGATTTTACTCTATATGGTTATTCTTTGGAAATGGCTTCAAAAATTTAGAAAAAATACTTAGACATTGTAAACAAACTCATGTTTCTCTTAGCACAAAAAATGTCATATGATGATGGAAGAAGGGATCATACTGTGGAATTTACTTTCAACTGCACGAATACGGGTCGATCCCACCAAGATCAAGGAATGTTTGGCTGTCATTTATGTTGTTAACAAACTTCGACATTATGTTACATGGTACCCAACTTTTGTGCACACAGATTATTCAACCATTAGGTATCTAATGAACAAACCAATAACTCCTAGACAAATTACAAGATCATTATTATTGTTACAAGAATTTGATATCACTATTATAGACAAACAAGGAAAGTATAATGTGGTAGCATATTTCTTGTCTAGGTTGGATATTAATGATGAAGATACAACTATAGAAGATAGTTTTCCTGATGAACATCTTTTTGCAATTTCTACTTACACTCCTCAATATGCAAATATTGATAACTATCTGGTTGGAGGAAAGGTACCTCATCATTTTTCATACAGGGAACAATGAATGATTATCCAACAAAGTGCCCACTATACATGGATAGAAGGGTACCTCTTCTACACTAGAAGAGATTAGCAGATCTGACGTTGTGTAGGCGAGGACAAGATCTACGATGATATGAAATATTCCCTCGGTGAACCTTATGGATGACACTTTATTGATAAACAAACCAATCATAAAGTGTTGTAGATGGGATACTACTTTCCCTCTATATTCTGAGATGCTAGAAAATATGTTTGGGAGTGTCACAGCTGCCAACGAATGGGTCAGCTTTTTCGATCAAATGAAATGTCACTACAACCTCAAATAGTCCTTAAACCCTTTGAGAAATGGTCTATTGTTTTTTTGGGCCATTTAATCCTCCTTCTCATCAAAAAGTTCATATTCTTATCTGTATAGAATACGTGACAAAATGGGTTGATGCTAGAGTCGTTGCAAGAGCCATTGAACAAATTGTCTTAGACTTTTTATTTGAAGAAATTTTTGTTCAGCATGGGCCCCCCAGGGAACTAGTTTTAGATGGTGGGGCACAGTTTACACCACATTCAATAACAGTGATTATGAAAAAATATGGAATCAAACATCAGGTAACATCTCCATATCACCCTTAGGTGAATGGTTAGGTCGAGAGTGCAAATAAAATATTGGAAAATATTCTTACAAATATTATGTCTAATCCTCGTCGAAATTGGGCTAAAAAATTTCCTAAAGAACTTTGGGCATAGATAACTTCATGGATAAATACAACATGTTTTTCACCATATGAGCTTGTATATGGAAAATCCCATTTATTTCCAGTGGAATTCGAGGTCAAAACAATCAGAAAAAATCTGGAAGTAGCTCTAGATCTTACTGCATCCTAGGAACACTAACTAAATCAACTTAATGAGTTAGATGAAATCCATTTGGTGGTTATACAGAACATTGCCACAATCTAGCAGTAACGAACTAAGTGGCATGATAAATTTATTAAGAAAAAGGTGTTTCAAAAATGTGATTGGGCATTGCTCTATGATTCTCGATTCAAGGAATTTAAAGGAAAGCTCTGATAAAGATGGATGGGTCCATATGAGGTTGTGTTAGGTCCCTATACTACTAGTATAACCCCTTATTATTATTAGTGAAACCCCCTTATTATATATTTGTGGCCATGTAGTACTCATATTGTTATTATTGTGCCCCATAGAAGCTCACGATTGTTATTTTTGTGCCCTTACATTATTATTGTTATGTCGGCTCTGATTATATTATGATCCCTTAGACTCCTATATATAGAAAGGAGGTCTTTTCATTTGTATCATCCAAGAATTGTTCATTTGTGTGATGTAAAGGAGGTTTCTCCCTCGAAGAGTCTTATTTATAAGGCATTGATCTATCTTTCCTATCTTTTTGTGAGCTGATTTCATAACATTTGGTATCAAAGCTTTGGATTCTAGGGTTTCACCACTCCAAACAGGTCATCGTGGAATTTTCTCTATAACCTTTTTTTTGCGTTGCTTCACAAGCTAAAACAAAATCTGAATTGAGAGAAAATCATGCTAAACCTTAGTTCCGAATTTCAAATCTTGTCTCGCTATATTTTTGGAGATATGATCTGAGGAGGTTAGTGTTTTTGCAAGCTACAAAATTTCATCTAAAACAGGTCATCGTGGAATTTTTGCTATAAATTTTGTGCTACGAAGTTTCAGAAGCTAAAAAAGGAACCATTTGAGAAAAAATTGGTCTGAATCTTGGGCCTAAATTTTAGATCTTCTATCACTTTATTTTCAAATATATGATCTAAGGAAGTTAGGGTTTTTGCAGAAGCTCGAATTACATCCTAAATAGGTGACCTTGGGAAAATCGTCATAAATTTCTCTCTAAGAATCAGATTGAAATTTCGTCAGAATTTATAGAAAGAGGATGGAATTTATTTTGTTTGGGTATAAATTTCAAAACCTAAGGTTGAAACAGTGACACGTCGGACAATGTACAAGTTCACTCTACTAAACTAGTCTATAATTAGGTCAATGTGGCATATTGGGAATAAATATTTTGTCAAGAATCTAATTGTGATCAGACTTGTAGAGCTAGAAAGAGGACTCAGAGGGATATTATAGGCAAAATTTTCAAAACTTAAATATCCAAAATTACATAGTTACATTCCTTTCAAGATCGAGCTCATAAAATCAAGAAAAAGAGAGATGAGGAAGTTTGATGGCAAAGATCCGGTAAATTGGATGCTACAGATGGAGAAATATTTTGATCTACATGGTGTAGCATTGTTACAAAAGGTACATATTGCATCTAATTATTTAGAACCAAATAAATTTTTATGGTATAAAGGGCCTTGTTCTCATAAACCACTTGTCACGTGGTCAATTTTCATGGAGGAAACGATAGCACATTATGAGGATACAAAGAGAAACACCTTCTTTATCCAATTGATAAATCTCAAAGAAAAGGGTTCAATGGTAGATCACATTGACGACTTTCAAAAATTGAATATAAGGGTAAATGATATTCTAGAGAAGCAAAATATAAATAGTTTTATCTATGCCATTGAAGATGATATGAATGGTATGAAATCATATTGGAAGAAAGGCATGGAAGATTTGAAGAAAGACATGGAAGGTTTGAAGGAAGGTGGGACAAAGCTGCTACAATAAAGGCCTCCTAATGATGAAAAGGATCAAGAAACTTCAAAAGAAGAGGATATACACCGAGAACCAACCCTAGATAAAGAACAAATGAATCCGACCATATATTATATTGCAATGGCAAGAATTACCACTCCTCAAACTCTCAAGATAGAAGGACATATCAAGAAGAAGAAGGTTCAAGAAATGAAATGTCAAGAAGAAAAGTATCAAGAAACATCAAAAGAAAAGGATACTCACTAGGAACTAACCCCAAAGAAAGAAGAAATAAATCCAACCATATCTTGTAATGCATTGGTCGGAATTACTACTCCTCAAACTATAAAGATAGAAGGACATATCAATAAGAAAAAGGTAATAGTGTTGATTTATTCGGGGAGTACCCATAATTTTATTAATTCTAAGATAGCCAAGGAATCGAATTTCTTCCTATATCCAGCACTAGAGTGTCAAGTGATGGTTGTAAGTGGAGGAACCATAAATTTCTCTAGAAAGTGCCATAATATCAAGCTATCCATGGGAGAATATGTATTGAATAGCCCAATGCTTTCCATTCCAATGGGTGGTGAAGATGTTGTACTAGGAGTCTAATGGCTACAATCCTTGGGTACAATAGCTTTTAATTTTAAAGAAATTTTCATGAAATCTTCTTTGGAAGGAAAGGAAGTTGAATTAACGGGTATCATAGGGAAACTAGGAAAGATAATCAGCTCTAACAGAATGACAAAGCTTCTAAAGAAATAACAATGAGGCATAATTTCACAATTATGTTCGTTAATGCCACATCGAAATCATCTATTTCTCCAGATCTACAAAAGGTCTTGGACAATCATTCCAATGTATTTGAGACTCCCAAAGGTCTCCCACGTATTTGTGATCATGACCATGCTATTCATTTGATTCCAAGAAGTGTTCCTCCAAACATCAGGCCTTATAGATATCCATATGCCCAAAGGAGTGAAATTGAACATATGGTTGTAGAAATGGTAGAGGTTGGTATAATTATTCAACAAAATTTTATAAACAAAGCCAGGATGAAGGGAAGAATGATGAAGCAGGGTGGGAACTCATTCAAAAGTTGTCGAATATCCTAGTTCCAACAATATTGCTAGAACTTGACAAGAAACGAAAAATCATATTGGAACCTGAAGTATTCACAAAACTGAGAAGTCGACAGCTATGAAATCGATCAATTTTAGATTATCTCATCAACTAGAAGAACTTACCCACTAAAGATTCCACATGGAAGGATGATAAATTTATACAGAAGCATGCAGAACTACTCAAGCATTGAGGACAACACTTTTTGAAGGAGAGGGGCATGTAAGGTCCTTATACTACTAGTGTAACTGCTTATTATTATTAGTGCAACCCCCTTATTATATTGTTGTGCCCATGTAGTACCCATATTGTTATTATTGTGCCCTTATATTATTATTGTTATGTTGGCTCTGATTATATTATAACCCCTTAGACTCCTATATATAGAAAGGAGGTCTTGTCATTTGTATCATCCAAGAGTTGTTCATTTGTGTAATGTAAAGGAGGTTTCCCCCTTGAAGAGGCTTATTTTGAAGGCGTTTATATATCTTTTCTATCTTTTTGTGCGTTGGTTTCATAACAGGTTGACACAATGTTTGACAATGGAAATGTTAAACTCATAACAATAGACGATGCACATACTCCTTTACCTATAGATAGACATCAAACTCAGGTTGTATCACTGTCTGACGTCTAGGGACTCTTTTGTTAGACAATTTTTTGATGATTTTTGTTTTAAAATCATTTGTGCATAAAATTATTCCTCTGCACCTCATCTTGAATAATTTTTTTATTATTATTATATATATAATACTAATAATATATATAATAAATAAAATCAAAGTTTTGTTGCTACTCCATTTGGCATCCCTCTCTCTCTCTCCTTTATTATTCTATATACAGTATTTTCCCCTTCCCCTTGCTACTACTTCATTTGCATCTTTCTTTTTCCCATACAACACCTTTTTCCCTTTCCCTTGATGATACTCCACTGGTGTTGTTACTCCATTGATGTTGATACTTCACTAACACTGATAATTCACCAATGTTGATACTTCACTGGTGTTGTTACTTCACCGATGTTGATACTCCACTAACACTGATACTTCACTGATGTCGATACTCCATTGGTGTTGTTACTCCACCGATGTTGATACTACTCTAGTTTTGTTACTCTAATGTTGACACTCCACTAAGGTCAGTCATCAGGTACGTCCCCGAATGACTCTATGAAATTAATTGAGCTTTCATTATGACATGACCAATTATGCCCAAGGATGGCCATACCTTAATTGGGGGGAGATTATCATATTAAATAATAAAAATACCATTTATCGTTATTATCATACCACATTTAAACCACCCACTCATACCATTAATATGACATCATTACCTACTCAGACCATATCTTCACCCATACCCTTCACATATATCCATGTTCATTGGAAATTGCATTATGTAAGAAATACACATGTCAGAATTACAATACTGTCATGTCAAATGTATTGAAATAATTACTATAATCATCACCATATTTACTGCCAATATTACCATAACTCTTTCCCAATTCACTTCATCGTCACTCCTATTACTGCAAATTTTATCAGCTAACTATCCCCTTAATGGATTGTTGGTACTTCGAGTGCTGCTACAGAGTAAATGATAGGAAAATGTGTGGTCAAGCCATTAAACATTAAATGAAAAGCACAAATCAGGTTAGGCATCAACCAGAAGTATGATAGATCTTCCACAATGTGGGGTGGCAGACTTACTTCAAAAAATTATAGGGGTTTGATGAAGGGGTGACAATTGAGCTTCCATTGAATTTGGAAGGGAATCTCTCCAGGGTCTGTGTACTGGAAATTGAGGTAACTAAGGAGGTTATTTCGATTCTCAGTGTGTTTCCATAGGATGGACATAAATGGTTTATCTTAAGAGCATCCATTCCAAAATTTCCATAGCTATTCCTATAGGAGGGGGAGAACGTGATGCAGAAAGGGGAGGGTTATGACCAAAAATCAATACCACAACCTTGGGAAAAGGTTTCATACTTCTTAATGAGTTATATCATCTGTGAAGGAAAGTTATTTACCCTCTTTAAATATCATTTTAAACTCTTAGTCTGTCTCTAATTTCACTTGGTTCATTAAATAAATGTTCCATTCTTCCTTTTAAATAACTTGCCATTGATGGCTTGGTTTGCTTACTGCTTGTGCCAGCGAGTGGTCATCCCTAAAAATGATGGGCTCATTAGGTTATTGGTGATTCATGCGTTGTTACAAAATCCTTTGACATGGCAACAACCGGTCGAATTATTAGAAGAAGAATTTGCAGCCATAATTCCTATAAGGCTGTAAGAAGAATTATCTGAAGAGGAAGCAATGGAGAAAATTTTGGAGGAGATAGAGGAAAACGGAGATGAGGAAATGGTGCCACCAATAGGTTGATTTAGCAAATAATGGAGGAACTTGGGAAAATGAAACAGAGGATGTTAGTAGGATGGAAACTGAAGTTGTTACTCCTCGTTCTCCACTTATGGACTCCATACTGAAAGGAGCAAGGAAATTCTGTTACCCTCCCCGCTTGGCGAGAGAAAGAATATTTCCTCCTAAATTGAAGTTTGTAGGAGTGATTGTAGAAGGAGAAGGATATGTTATTGATACTACATCACATGAACTGGTATCAACGTCATAACAAGTGGAAGAAGGGGTTGTTATCAATGTTGTCCCACAAGAACTAGTATTGATTCCATAACAAATGGAGGAACGATTTGTAGCTGATACTGCCCCAGAGGAACTAGTGTCAGCCCTTGAACAGTTGGAAGAATATATTGTTGTCAATGTTGTTAGACAAGAACTAGTATCGACGTTGGAGTAAATGAAGGAAGGATTTTTGGCTGATATTGTCCCACGAGAACTATTTCATCCTTTGAACAAATGGAAGGAAGGGTTATTGTTCATACTACTCCACAAGAACTAGTATCAGCCTCAGAGAAGATGGAAGAGGAGGTCGCTATTGATACTTCTCCACAAGAACTAGTATCTGTCTCAAAGCAGATGCACAGAGAGGTGGCCATTGGTACTTCTCCATAAGGACCAATATCAATTCCTAAGCAAATAGGAGAAGAGGTTGTCATAACCACTCCTTTAAAAAAACCAGTGTCAAATTCAGAACAAGTGGAGGAGAAAATTGTTTCCAATACTTCTCCACAAGAACTAGTATCGACCTTAGCACAATTTGAGGAAGAAAGAATTGTTGGTACTATTCCAAAAGAACCAGTGCCGGACTTAGAGAATAGAGAAGGAAATTCGGCAGTACCAAATTCTGCAAGAGGATGTTTTGATGTTTCTCCGTGAGTATTGACATCTAAACAAATGGAGGAAGTCATGGTAAAATAGGAACCATTTGATGAGTTTGTTGACGTTGCTTCACAAGGACTAGTGCCAACCCTAAGACAGATGGAAGAAGTCATGGTGAAACGGGAATTTTTTAAGGAACCTGTAGAAAGGAAATCCCCCATTTAGAGTTGGTATTGACTGTTGTTCAAAGAAAACATTCATTTAAATATGGAATTACTAAACTAAGAAAATGGGTGATGCAGTTGCGAAAATGAGAAAGGAAAAGTCGAAAGATTAATCCTAAATGAGAAATTGTAACCCTTGGAACTGATGGGATAGTTTCCGTGGCAGTTCAGACAAAGGATAAGGAGATGACATCATCATCTACACCAACCGAGAGATTCCTCCATCTTTAACAATATCGAGAGTTTGTTTTGACAACAGAGATCCAGAAATGGAAGGCCACTACTTTCAGTTTCCAACATGGATCAATTCCCACAGAGGTCCATCAAAAGGAAATAAAGGATATTCAGGAGAATGCAGCAAGGGTGGCTTCTGATTATACTATTCAGATTGAAAATACTAAACGATAACAAGAAAAGTTGTAGAAGGAGGTCAAAGAGTTGCAGGGACAGGTCCAATTACTAAAAAATGATACAGACGAGATGTTCACCTTAACAAAACAATAATGGCATGTAGCCCCCCTGCTAAATATTATGCCATTTTCCTTCATAAACAATGTATGTTTTCCTATCTAGAAAGTACTCACCAAGGGATAAGTCACAACATAGAATATCCCATGAAGTTGTTGCGCATTCTGAGAATTCACAATCATATTAACCAACATTTTCTATGTGAATTGCACCTGCATGATTATATCGTGGGAACTGATCAGTCATAGAATCCAATACCATTTTTAGGAGATATTTAGGTGAGAGCTTTTACATCTTTTGTGATTAATCAATTCAAATGGAAAAAATCCCTCGATATGTTCATAGAAAACCAAGAAAATATTTCATTGATGGTCACAATGGAGCATTTCCAATCTGGGGATAGTTTTACTGAACATCATCAGTTTATTAAACTAGAGGGACGAAAAGATCGGATGCTCAAGACACAATGAATGTGTGTCAACATGTGCATAAGACAAATCTGCACTTTTCAAGAATAAGCTAAGGATGCTTGTCAGAAGCATTGGAGGCTTTCATCATTAGTAGCACAAGTAAAAGAAACCTTTGGGACACCCAACTTTGTTAGATCATTGGGGAGAATTCCATGCTACATTGCTTGTATACAAAATTGTGGAGTTCATTAGCTGTTGTTAAGGTTCCAATTTCCTATTATCTGGCTACCATCTAATCAGTATGGACAAGATTATGTTGTGGATGAAACCTGGTGGAAGGATAACATTCACTCAAGCAAGTTTAAGCTCCCTAAGATTCATATGGAAAAGCAATATGATCTCACTCAGCTTCATGCTAGTCAAAACAAATATAACACTGATCCGTGTAGTAAACGGTTTGCATGAGGACATGCAAACAAGCTAGTTGGGGGGATATGTTGGTCGAAAAAATTACCCATTCTCACTCACCTTTACCTATCCCTTTTTACCCCTTTCATAGATTTTATGAGGTTGATTTATATCTCAAAATGATGAAGGTACATTATATTGGCATGTCTTCTTAAAATGTTGATTAAAGAAGCGTAGTCCTAGGGGAACGTTATTTAGATGGCTTGCTGACTAAGTTTTCTTGTACAATCACAATGAATGATTCTCAACGAGATACAAGTTGGTGTGACGTTTTTAATGAGATGGAAGCACTATTCAAGGATGAGATTGTTAGAACTATTCAACTATTGAGAATTTGATGATCAACCTTTACTTCTATCTTTACATTCTATTTCTACTGAACAATTATTGTATATTTGTGGGTAAGCGTGATTGCCACAATTTCTAAGTGTGTTAAATCCTATTAATGAAACAATGAATTGTATAAGTCTCAATGTAGCAGAATGATAGACTTTTACGAGAGGTGTAACAACATAATTCAATTGTAATTCTTTTTTGATTGGAAAGTTGGGCCCACTCTCCTAATCAGGTGTTGTTAGAATTAATTATGTGAATTGGTATGTGTTGATTATGGTGTTAATGTTTCTTTTTTTGTTTCTACTTTACCCTTTTATAATATTGCTATAATTTCAAATTGTTGTTACTCTAGGTTACCATTATTGTTCTTTTCTTTGTTGTTACTCTACATTGTTGTTATTGTTCTTTACTTTGTTGTTATTTGATTTAAGCAATAGTCAAGCCTTGTATTTTGTGAACATTCAATACTGGGCAGAGAACTTGTGGCCTTCATAGAATTTTCATGATACCTTGAAATAATTAATGACCCTGGATTGGCAATTAAATGTGGTAAGAATTGGACATATAACTCATATATTAACGCCAACACATGAACCCCCTGATTTCTTTTCTCCCATAACTCTTATGATACATGAGACACCTAAAATTTCAGAGGAGGAGCTTAGAGGAGGATCTTACTACCCCTTTTTTCTCTTTTTCCTCCTCACTTTCCAGTCCTGATGTGCGTAACTCCTTGTGGAGGTTGTAAAACTCGGAAATATAGAAATCAAAGTCTTCTCATTCTTCTTCCACTTTGCATGATTCAAATTCAATGGAGGAAATTCCATAATGGCTCATGAAGTCTACAATGAAGAATCACTCCTCCATTCCACAAGATGATGTCACCGTTCACAATTCTAGTCCCAAAGCTAATCAATTTTTTTTTATTCTCTATCATCTACATATCTTGATCCTTTGTACCATGACCCACTTGATCATTCTTCTCCACCAGCTAGTTCTTCACATTCTATTGATCCTCAAGTTGCTGGCTCAAATTGTGATTAGGTATGAAGTAGTCACATTATGTAGGTAGAGGAGCATAAAGGTGAATACACTTTCAATATTTCATCTCTTTTTTTGAATCTTCCATGTCAAAATAATGAGTTTCCACTCTTGGGTGATACTCAATTTGCTAATATCGATAGATAATCCAATTCAATCAATTCTTTCAATCAACTCCCAGCCTTGGGCGGTAATCATTTTAATGATGATGACTCTATTGATGTATGCCATGATGAATGCCCAATAACATCACATGATCTTTCAATTTCTCATGAATATTTTAATTTAGATCTAGAATCTCGTTCAATCAAATAAGATGTTCATATCAAAATTTTCTCTTCACCTCACTATCCCTTGTGTCCTAGTGTTTGCAACACGTCTACTTGTGACAGAGATACTCCATGCTATTTTATTTATTCAGCCAATGGGTTATCCCCTCAATGGACACAAGGTAATGAGGCTCTCCATGATAAAATCGAAAACAATCAAATCATAGAGAACCCTTCCCACTTCTCATCATATCTTCTCTTGCATGAGGAAAGCTCTCTAAATCAGCTTTCTCATGAGATCTCACTAATTCATTCTTCTGACTTGAGGAATCTGGTTGTTGAAGTTAAAAAATCCGCTAAAATCTCTGACAGAGATGGCTACTATTCGATGAGAAGTTGTCTTAATGAAACAAACAATAATAGTTATCCTTAAACCATGCATGATCTAGTCCAAGCTTCAAAATGTGATTCTACAATCGTGGGAAGTTCCTTCACCTGCCAAGGAGTCGAGATACTTCAACTACCATTGATGGTTATGTCAGGATCTCGCAACTCTCGTAATCCCATCAAACTAAGTTGGATCTAGTTTCTCTCGCAAAATCCATATCTTTACATGCTTTCACTCAATGTAAATTTCCTTGTGAAAAATGTTTGGTATTCCAAGTGTGACCTTTAAAATTTTTCACGATTTTACTTCTGACCAAACTCAAGAATATATTACAGTTCCTTCATCTTCATGCAAATCTCTTACATCAAACTTCGGTTGGGAATGTGAATCTCTCATAGAGTCATGGAATTGTGAAGTTTATCATTCCAAGGACTATATTTTCTTGAAGGAATCATACTTATCAAATTTATCCCTTAATGGTCAACTTTTGGGTCTTCTTCCAAATGTGATGTTGTAAATCTATCCTCTCATCGCACTAGAAATCCTCTTGAGTGATAATGAATGCACAAGTTGTCTCACAAATCAAGTTCTTGTCTGTTCACCATGTCCCAACTAGCCTCATGTATTTGTGCTATTGGAATCTTTTTTTAACTCTTTTGATGACCACGGTGCTTGTACAATTTGTCACGAGATGCAAGAAAATGGTCTGTCATATTTGTCTCTCAAGGAACTTGGTTCGATTGTTCAGAGCATTTGTAAGACTATTCCAATTTATTTTTCATTGTTTATAACAAACTTGGAATGTGATGCTTTAATTAACTCACCTGATCATTATTATGTCTTTGGTGACTCTCATTCATCTTATCATCTTCCCATCATGACATCCAATGATAGTTGTTTAAAACCCCTTGATATTCATTATTCAACATCTCTCTATTCATATTTTTTTCAAGTAGGTGAGGCACTTCAGCCTTAGCTAATGGTTATGGCAGGTCCTCATTTTCTTGGCATGACTTCTAAGAATGATAAGATCTATTTCCCCTTACAAGATTCCGATCATGATCCCACTCTAATTGAAAATTCACCTTTTCCAAGGTTTTGGCATTTTTAAGAGGGCCATTATGAATTTTACAATCCAATTGTTGAATGGATGGAAAATTCTCACTTGGTAAGCTCTGTAGCAAACAACAAGTTTCAATCCTTCCTCATGCTTTCTAAGGGGCTTGGTGTAGATGAAGACACGTCTCTAAGAATCTTCTGAGGTTTGTTGAAAAATGGTATTCTTCGAAAAGGTAAGCATGTGAATTGGATGAAAGTAGTGGGTGTGACACACCTTTCTTCCCACAGGAAATACCTTCCTTTTCTTGTGCAAGGTTTTCAAGTTTTATATCTTCTGTTGCACATCACTTTTTATCTGTTTTAATTCATCATTTCTTTGTGGATGCATGTCAGGAACGACAATGGTGGCTTCACTAGAAATGTCATTATACATGACCCCAAACTTCTAGTTGTTAAGTTAGGAGTAGGATTGGCTACATCCTAGTTTTCCCTTTTTTGCACTCAATCTGCACTCGTTCCCTGTAGTCTTTCTTCATTTCCCTATTATGGTTCTACATCATGTTTTCTTTAGTGATTTTGTTCTCTTATCTTTTAGTTTTTCTTCTTTGTTGTGTGTTGTCTTTCTTTTTGTCTTGTTTTATTTCTTACTGAGTTTCTCTGTGTGTTTTCATCATGCAAATACATGGTGTGTTTAGACCTATTTTGGCTTCTTAGTATGTGTGTGGTCGAACTATAAAGAGTCTTGTGACACTTAAACATTTGGTTAGCCCTCTATCAGTCTTCCTTCAGTTGGCTACACCTTTTGTCCAATGAAGTTTCGAAAAAAATATGATCTGTTTGTAAGGAGAGTTTTAGTCCAACCATGAACCCATGTGTAGTCTGACAAGTGCCATATACATAGTTTTTATGTTGGTGCTCTCAAGCTTATAAAATTAGTAGAAATGGAGAAGGGGAAAAATATAAACAAGAAAACATAAATTAGAGGTCTCTATATGCTTCTTTGAAGGAACAACCTCTTCTTCTCTCAATAAGTTGGGATCCCGCCACTTTCTCTCAAAGCATGGGCATGTAAGTGAATAGGGTATTTTTCAACTAGTTTTGAGAATGTGGCCCTAGATTCTGTGCCACTTTTTCAAGGCCAGTACTCAGGACACTACCTAGAACTCCATGAAACTTTCAGGAATGAAAAGTAACATCGAAATAATGATACAAATGCAAGTACTTGAAAAAATACTTCGTTAGACCACTACTAGCCATGACAAGCATTTCTTCAAACATGTCACAAATATGCATTCTATAGGTCATAACAACAGGTCTAAGCATAAGGGTCTCATATTTATCTGAGAATTGCTAGGAAGCATTTTTTCCTTATCAAATTAGTTGCATTATCATCTATTAGGTCATATATTCATTGTACATTCATTAACAAATTAAAACATTATGAGATCCATACATCATCAATACCATAAAACATGCTCATAACCAACATATAACCAACATAAATAACAAGGATACATCAACCATAAATGCCTCATATGAACCAATGCATTTTCTCATAAAATACCAAGGAGAAATATTTCTTATTAATGAATGATTAGGCCAACTAGGTTCAGGACTTCCACCTCCCACCCAATTATAGATGGTTGAACCAAATCTTTCTTTCAGCCAATCACCCCTGTGCCATATTCCAAGCATGAATGTGGGACTTATAACCAAAATAAACTAGGTCTTCCTGAGGCTACACCACCTCACCCTCAAAAATAGAATCAGGCTTTAATGAGATCCCCACTGGATCGCTAGGCCATAAAAAGTAAACATACAACAAGAGGCTTTATTAAAATCTTCACTGCATCACTAGGCCTAAAACAAACATGGATGCCACCAAATCTCTCCACCTACACCATGAGGGATTTTTCAGTCTCAACCTCTTAGCTTTACCATGTATCTTTCCAATATCGGTCAAGGGATTTCAAGGCCTATGAGGTCTCCACCCTCTGGGATTTACCATGTATCCCATCCTGGGATTCCTATGGCCAATCAAGGGTATTTACCACTAATATTTAGCATGTATCCTTCCATTCATTAGTAAATGGATTCCTAGGCTCAATCAAGGTGTTCAAATTCAAGATTTACCATGTATCCCATTCTAGGATTCCTAGGCCCTATGAATAATCCTGAGACCACCACACTGAGCTTCAACTCCATCTAAAAATCCAACTCAACCACATACAAAAGAACCCACCACACCATGACTATCCAAAAATGGAAAGGTTAGGCTAAAAAACATTGTCATACCTAGCAAAACCCATGCCCATCACAACAAGAGAACCAATAACACACATGCATAACCATGAATGCTAAATCTAGCAAGGAAATCACACATGAAAATTGATACCTGCAAATAATCTTGTTGTAGCTACTATATCCCCCTCTTCCTTGCTTGATCTTTGCTTCCTCTTGCCTTCTTTTCCTCTCTTGATCCAATGATCAAGTGCTCCAAGAAAACTCTAAGTGTCCAAGAGTGAGAGGAGAGAGCGAGAGAATAAAGAGAGAGCTCCAAAACTAAAGTGGCAAAAGGTTAAAGTCACAAAAAATACCAACTGATCCTTAGAAACCTTTTATTAATGAGGCCTCTATTTTATTCAGTTTCCATTGGTTTCCTTTATTTTCCTCCTCACATGCAACTGTGAACTTTCACCCTCATTTTCTCCTAATTTCCTTTATTTTCATAAATAAAAATGCCATTTTTCCTTTCCAAAGCCTTTGTCATTACCTTTGTCAATGTCCTTAGCCATAATAAACCAAATGAACACCCAAATTAGGATTTCTTGCCCACCATTCATCTTGGAATATGTGTCCCATGACCTTGGTCTTATTTTTTCCTTTATTAACTTTTACATGGAATTTTGACTAGGGTTGCTACAAGGAAACCACTATTAATTGCATTATCATGTTTTCACTTCATTGAAAAAACAAAGAGGAATAAAGAAATGAGAAAACCACTTTCAGGTACTAAATATATTTTTAACTAATCAATAAAGCATTGTAATTTTAGCGTAATGAAGAAAACATTATAATTTTATAGGTTCATATTTTCGCTTATTTTTTATGACTAAAAAATTATTATTGAGGGCTACCCACAAAAATTAATAATCATATAATTACAATAATAATAATAATGATGGGATATCAAATTTTATGAAATTTAGATTGTACTGTAGTGTTCACTAAGTTTTATGCAATCCTATGCATTGAATGAAATTACCTGCTACTTTAAAACATGATAAAAAATTTCATTCCATTATCAAAAAATCAAATCACAAGTTTCTAAACATTCATGACTGTTAGAATAATTTCCATAGAGAATACTTTAGATAGTATTTCAAATTTGTCAATGGTTTTTGTGAGTTGAGAACACCTAATGGATCTCGCAGAAAAGATTTTCAAAGAACATAAAATTTGGGAAGTTTTCTACAAATGGATTTGTACATGCAAAGATAGTGTCAATAAGATATATGACTCTCTCAGTTTTTGTTTTCTGAATTTCAATAGATTGATTAGTTGTCTGGTTTTGTTTTAAAGTTGAAAGGGTGCTAACCTCTTATTCCATCATTTTCACCCGCTTTCCATCTTTATGGTTTGGTGTCTACTGTGAAGAATGTGTCTATGTGGAATTTCATGGTTTTTCTTCACATATATGGAACGCTCTCCATTATGATCACCAAGATAACTTTAGAAATTTGCTCAAAATTATATTTGGTGAGCTTAAAATATTGTTCATCATATTCAAAATCTAAAGGGATAAATTAAACATAAATACTAATATGGAATTTTGAACAAGATTTCCCGTTTCATACTAATTATAATGAAATATCATTGGATCAGTCAGGATCTTGTGCCGTATGAAATCCTTTGTTCATTTTCTAACTGGCTTTATTCAAGTTGCTAGGTTTTTACCTTAAAGAATTGTTCTTGAAATTTAGTTTTATTGGGTTTCATGTAAATTTGCCCTCACTTTATTTAATTTCCCACATTTTACATATTTATTCACCAATTCCATTACAGATAAATGAATAAAGGGTTTTATAATTTCATAGTTTACCTAACCAAGATAGAAGAAACACTTGAAAACAATTGTCCAATATGTAAACAACTACAGTTTCAAAAGAATATGGAAAGCATTGGACAACACTTGGAACAAATATATGTAAATTTATCTAACAACCATAGAAATATTTGTACAAGAATAATATGAAAAGTTTGCAAAAGAGCACGTCAAAATGAAAAATTGACAAAATTTGTTGTTCTTGAGAGGATTAGATGAAACAACTCATTGTTAATTGTAACCACACTATCAAAAATTGAAGAACACTTTGTAGTGTTAAGAATTGAATTTGAAAAAATTAAACAATGAGGCTACATACGATCACAAATGGGTTTAACAATATCAATTATCAATGTTCCTATCCAAACAGACATTGTTCAAAATGCATTGCCACAATCTATGAAAGCCACAACAAAAATCCTTGTTGCCTTAAAAATATGATTGGAATATAAATATGCATTTTGTTATCGTTCTGTGATTATGAAGATTGGCAAGACAAAAGTCACAAAAGATACATCAAACCACTTATGAGTCTACGACCTAGCCTTCCTGGACTCAGAGTGGGCCCTCTCTATGTGATTATGATTTAACTTTGTTCTTAGTGTTATACTATTTTAGGCTTGGTATTGAGAGTAAAAATTATTTTGTTTGTTTGTTCATTTGGTTGGAGAGAGATCAGTTTTTAATATTTTCCATTGGGCTATGGAGTCATGGGCTGGGTGGTAGTATCAATCTTACAGAGTGTTTGCAGAGAAAGCTAACTGTTCCTACTAGATCTTTAAAGTAGAGTGATAAATGGAATGAAAGAAAAATGATATCAATTAGGATTAAAAAGTATTCAAGTATTTTTTAATCATACTTCAGAGGAAAACATATAAATTGTAAACATAGATAGCATTAAGGTGCTCCAACAACATATCTTAAACTATAATTTGTACTTCAGAATAAGAATGGAAGATGCATGGATGGATAAATAGAAATACATTAAACATAGAAATAAAAACATCACTAGGTCAAAACAGATCAAGTATCCTGTAAACTATCCTTTTTGTTGGTGCTCCAACTCAAAATTACAATGCTCCAAATAGAAAAATTGTTCCAATGACTAGGGTCCAACCCCTAATACTCCCAATGCATGGAGTATTTAAATAAAATCTACAATGATTTTCCTTGTACACTTGGAAATCTATTATTTATTACAATGAAGGAAAAATTGACTGATGTAGCCAAGGAGTGGCCATGCTGAGAAAACTGGGATATGTCTCCCTCTTTTCTGGGATGTTGTTACCTGAAGTATCAATTTGACTAGAGTGGTTCTACTAATGTGGTTGGTGTTGACTCATGCCTGTATGATCATTCTAGTCATCCTTGTCTTGTTCTTCCTGGTAATCACATAAGTCACTCCACACTTCCCCTTTTGGGATCTTGATCTTGGTTAATCTTCAATAAACCTCATCAAAATTAGTGTATTTGGAAAATGATGGCTTGACCAAAAAAACATGCTTCAACTGATGTTAAATGTAAACTTGATTGTTGATTGCTTCTAGTAAATCCTTTCCTGTTATGTTGCCTTTGATGTTGGATAGATTGCAACATTTGTGGCTATGCCCTGTAATTTATTAACATAATCCCCTTTGTCCATGACTTTGTCATTTATAACAAACAGAGAGGGAAGGCCTTTTTTATGTAGGCACTACATTCTGTTGAAAATCCTGTTGACTGTCAACTCTAGAACTTGGCATTTTTCTTGAAGTTGCACATTTAAACTCTTCCTTGTCAACAACTTTTTGACTTGTAGTATGGTCTCTTTCCTATATGCTGCTCCCAATTCTTCCAGCTCATATTTGTTTCTTTCATTCAAAAACTTGATAATTCTATATGTTGTTGTTGTCATATCTCCCAACTCTGTATTGATGGCTAGAATGGCTTCTTTGGCTTTCTCTAGTAACTCTTTCTGCTCACAAATAATTTGGATGTTAGGCAAAATTTCATTCATACGATCTACCACTTTGTGTCAAATGATCTCCTTAACCCTCCCTAGAGTATTTCCAATGGAGGATTCTTTTTCTGACTTTCGAAGCTTCTCTATCAATGCCTTTGCTCTCTACATCTCTACCAAGTGATTGTTTTAAGATCTTTTAATATGATCTTCTAGCACACTAACTTGGGATTCCAATCTCTTGATTTCTTCATTCTGTAGATTCATTCCTTCCATAGATCTTGCCAAGTGTTTTTCACTACTTCCTACTCCTATGGCTGCACCTATTGGAGTAGTTATGGGTAGGGCTATTAAAGGAACAGTATCCACTATTGCGCTATCCATCTGTGATACTTTTTATTTCTCTTGCACCATCTTTTCCATTTCTGTCTCCATCTGTTTGATTTGGATGGACTACTCCACTATTAGTTTCATCATGTTAGCCTTTATGCTCATTGTTTCTTCTATTTCCTTGGTCAGTGGGACATGTGTAGTAGGCAGCTTGAGCTACTTCTTCAAAGCTGTAGTGTCTAACTCTTTCTTCTTTATTACATTTTCAGCTGAATTTTTTATCTGAGCGATCATATCCAATTTTTAGTACTAACTATTCCAAAGACTTAATCCTAGTATCCTTTGAATAAATTCATGGAAATGCTAGTTAAAGTAGATGAAATCATTTCCCTTGTTTGCTTGTGCATCTCCAGATGATCTATTGGATGGACATTTTTGACATCAAACTCAAAGGAAGTCTTCTTGTAGTCCACTAGAGTTTTGGGCTCTGATGTTTGTGCCTCCAAAAATGCCATATGCATTTGTCCCTTCTCTGAGTTAAAGGTAGAGAGAAGTATGCCTTGTGCAGTTGCACTCTGCTTCCAAAACTGAGCATAGGTGCTCTTATTTAGTATTTCATTTCTAATTTTTATTCCTTTGAAGGTATCAAAATTTTTTTCTTCTTTCTCTTCAATCACCTTTGAAAATGAGGACACTTGAAGAGATTGTTGTCTTTATAAAATTGGAGTAGAAGGAAATGATTGTCCTCCAACTGGGAGGAACACAGAATATCAATTATGTTGATCACTGCCTACTATGGTGACCCTTTATCTATGTGCATGTGTTTTCTAGCTTTCTTCCTATACTTCAACCTAAATTATTTCATGGAAATATCAATTCCTGGTCACTGATGTTATCTGGATCTCTTCCTTATTATTCCTTGCTCTTGTTCTTTCCCATTTTAAGACCTTTCTTCAGTAATTTGTTTCTCCTGTTTTCGTGGAGTTTGTGCACTGGAAGAGTAAATTACTTGCTCCTTAACTTCTGTAATATATTTGGAATCCAGTGTATTTGATTCATATATTTCTCAATTTCGGGCCTTAGAGTGTGGATGTAGGTAGTGGACTTGTTTGCCACCCTCTTCTTAGAAATAATGCCCCATGGGTCATAAGACCATGTGAAACGATGGGTAAAATTCATCTCTCTTAATATTTTGCCTGCCTCCTCTCCTGTAGCTCTGTTGTTGCAAATGAAGGGACCAATTTGGGACTTGGTCCTGAATTGGGATTTCTTCTTGGCTGATACAAAATTCATCTCATTTGCACTAATCATCTGTCTAATGTAATCCAATGAAAATATCCTCATGGGGAGGAACTTTTGTAGCTTGTAGGGGGCTAACTCATAGCCATACACTCTTATTTTAGTGTATTTTTGGTATAAGTACCAATCACCAGTTCTGTCTTGATCAGATAGTTGCACAATTCTCTTTATATCTTCATCTATCCTTAGTTCTATTGTCCCACTGAGGAGGTTCATTGTTGGGTGGACAAACATTTCCACAAATTTCTTGTAACTGAAGTCCTTTTGATCTTTCATTACCAATGTTGTCCAAAATATTACTCATTGAGGTTCACCTCATTCATTTGGGTTAATCAAAATTGGAACCTGTCTGCCTAAAAATACAAAAACATGTAAACCAACACTGAGGAGTAATGAAAAAATTTATCTGTGAAGAAATTGACCAGTTGTTCATGGATTGCATCTGCTAGAACTGGATGAAGGTGAAAAGGACATAAGGCTTGGATTCAATTGAGAGGATAGATAGGAAAGCTATAATAGATTCATCAATCCATTAGTAAGAATAATAGTCAAGTAAATAGGAAAGAACTGCAGCAATATGTCTGGTACTATTAGGGAAAACAGAGGAGGAATAAGGAGGGTTTTTGCTTGGCAGAGGTGTGTTATTAGCCATGAAAATTTGTAATATCTTAGCTCTCTTGGATTAATCAATATTTTGGTATATTTCAATCAGAACATCATGTGAAAAAGGAACAACTCCTTCAATAACTGGGGCTTGCATCATCTGTATAATGGATTGAGTGTCAATTTTGAATAAAATATGTCCTGTTGGGGTTGTCGCTGCTCTTTGTTGTGGATATTAACATGAATTAAACTTCTTTATATATTTTGGGCAACTATATGTTTTAGGGAAGATATAGAAAGGTGGGTAGGTTTCCTATAGGGCTATGTCATCCATTTCCTCCATGAATTTGTCCTCCCACCAACAATCTATATTAAAGAGATCAGATTCTGAGAGGGCTTCATGGGTCTTGTAATCCCTGTTGGCCAGTAATGAATGATATAAACCCAGTGGTGGGTGTACCATTGGGTTGAATACTTCTAGTTCTTTCTTCTTTGGTTCCATTGCTATTCTGCTTCCTCTGTAGGTTTCCTCTGAAAATTTTCCTATGCTAAATCTGTAACAGAAAGTCAAAAAAGATGTGGCATTTTAGTGAGGGAGAAAGAATAGGGATTTAAATAGAAATGGGATTCAAGAGTGGGAAATGATGATCACTGCAAGAAAATGAGTATTCCTTTACTATATTACTGTTCTTTGGCTTCATTGTGCATTCTTGGTAATGACCGAATGGAGTGGAAAAATGCTTGCAAGTGCACAATAACAGTTAGAATTTGAAATCAGCGTAAACTGGTGGTGTCGTTTGATTGGCCTGATTTGGTGCGGGTCTGTTGGATAAAGCCCTAACCCATTTATTACCCAATGATGGGAATGGAAGTGATAGGGTGTATGGGACAACTTGGCGTTGTGAGGTGGTGGGTGTCCAATAGTCGAACAGGTGAGTGGTTTGGCTGATACCGAATACAACTTTTTAAGGGGCTTGTGGAGTGGTAGGTGGTAAGAAAGGGGGGGGGTGTGTGAACTCACGAGGGTGTGACATGTATGGGGGCAGAAACCATTGAATTCGGACCCCCCCCCCAGAGATTAACTTTCAAAGGGTGGGGGGCGATGGAAAGGGACGTGGGTCATTAGATTGGGTGGAGTGAGAGGAGATGGGGTGAAAGGTGGTAGGTTTATTAACAATGATGTGACAGGTAAGTACAATAGTGGGGTCAGGAGATAAATGGGGGCAAACCATAGAGAAAGAGGGGAAAATGAGTAAGGTTTTTAGGGGGGAATGATTATTAATAGGATAAAAGACCCCTTTCCTTATAAATTTCCTTATTCCATAGCCTAGCAATTTGTTTTGTTCTCTTCCATTTACAGGGTGCACTTAGACTTGTAAACCCTTTCATCCTTTTTTTCTTCTTCTTTTTTGTATCTCTTTTTCTTTAAAAACCTCACCTACTCTATCACTTATTTCTTCCCTTTGGTCCAGATTAAACAGTTGGACCAAATTCAATTTCTACCTAGCTACTGATTTGCCAAGGTTAAACTATTTAGCAAATATTTATTTTCTAACCTATGAACATAAATTTAAAATTTTTCAATCATGCTTAAACTATATGATTTGAACGACAATTGGGGTTCTCTTTTATTTTCTCTTTTTTCTTCTTCTTTTAATATACCTTCCTTTCATTTCTTTTCTCTGTTTTCTATTTTTTTTAAATTAATTGAAAATTGACATCGTATGAACAATTTGATACCTAAAAACTGTGAAATGATTAATCACCTTGAGATCCTATAAATTATAGGACCCTAACACTGGATCCAGTTGGGGATGGCACTTCTCAGCTTGAAGTGTCAAGAGCACATGACCAAGCACCTTGAGTTCTTCAAATCTGCTTTGTCTTCAATCTAATTTCTCTCTTTTTTTTAATGAATTAACCAACTAAACCTGAAAAATTGTGATATTTACAATTGAGTGAGAAAATCTCCGTGCTTATGAAAAATAATGTTTCAGCATCTTGCCATTGACAGGACCTCCTGGTAATTCTATTCCATCCAATTATTTGAGGCAAAACGCATTATTCCCTCTGAAATCTGAAATGATATACAAACCCTTCCAAAGATTCTCAAATTTTTCATGTTTTCTTTGTCTTCTCTTCTTGAGTCCCACTTTAACACTTTGTCCCCCATTTTGAAATCATCAACCTTGGTTCTTTTTCAAAAAATTATTTATATTTTCTTGGACAACTTGAGTTCTATTGTATACTTCTTCTCTGGATTGCTGCAATTGAATAGTCTGATATATCATCCTTTTTAAATCATTAGGCTCACATTGTATCTCCTAGATGATCTTCATAACTGGTACTCCCATGGAAGAAGTAAATACTGCATCTATAACATAAACCAACTGAAATGGGGACATGCCAATTGATTTCTTTGTAGTCAATCTGTCAGCCCATAATGCATAGATCAATTTGTTGTGCCATGACTTCTTATTGTACTCCAATATCTTCTTAATAATGTTTACCAAACTTTTTTTGGAAGATTTAGCTAACCCATTACCTTGAGGGTAATAAGTTGTTGAATGTCCCAAAGAGATATGATATTTCTGACAAAAATCCACCATATTTGTTGACTTGAAAGTTGTAGCATTATCAATGATTAGTTTCCTAGGACATCCAAATATAGAAAGGATATTAGTTTCAAGGAACTTTATTATGACAAAATCAATAGCAACTCTTGAAGGAGTGGCTTCTATCCATTTGGTGAAGTAACCTATGGTAGTTAGGATAGATTTACGCTAGGCAGAGGATGAAGTATGAATTTTGCCAATGAAATCCAATCTCCACTATTGGAAATGGATTTCAAAAGAGATGGGTTTCAAAGGTAGAGGTAGTAATTTTATCTTTCCTTCAAAAAGTTGGCACTTGTGGCAAGAAATTACCATCTTATGGATGTCTGGGAGTAATGTAGGCCAATAATAACTAGCTTTAAGGATTTTATTAGTAGTTGTCTTCCAATAAAGATGGCCTCCACAATCACCTTCGTGGAATTCCTACATAACTTTGTCAACATCATACTTTAACAAACATCTGAGTAAATCATCTCCAACATCTTTCCAATATAATATACCATCAACAATACAAAATTTGATAGCTTTTAATTTGGGAAAGCTAGCTTTGGTTTTGTATAATCCAAGAGGAGCATTTAAATTGAAAAGAACATATAATAGGTCTGCATACCAGGGAGAATTTAAATATGCCTCATCTATTGGTGGAGTCGCCAGTTCCTCAAGTTCATCCAAAGCAAACACCATGTTGATGTTTGAAGCATTGAAATTTGATTCGGCCATCAATTTGGCTAATCCTTGTCCTTTGATCAACTTGGTGGGCTTGATTTCTAAATCATATTCCAATATCACAACTATCCATTTGCCTCTCTTCCCATATAGTCCATTTTGAGTAAGAATATCTTTGACCACTACATTAGACACATAAGCAATGACATGAGAATGTAAAACATAAACCCTGAAGTCTTTGATTGATTTAACTAAAGCAAATGCTTGTTTTTCCATGATATTGTACTTCAAAGAAGCATCTCTCAGAGCTTTGCTAAAGAATGCTATTGGTTGTTCATGCCCATCATTGTTTTTCTGCAATAACACAACAACAATAGTATGTTCAGATGTAAAAGAAAATATTATGAAATCCTTAGTGAAATCTGGGCTAATTAAAACTAGAGCTTGTGTTAATGCATGTTTGACTAGGTCAAAAGATTGCTTGGCTTCCACATTCCATTTGATTTTGATGTTCGTTTTTAGCATGCTTGTTATATTCCTGACTAATTCAACTAGATTTGGTATGAATCTTCTTAAAAAAATTATTTTTCCAATAAAATACTGAAGTTATTTCATGTTTCTTGGATGACTGATTTTAAGGATGCCTTTAGTCCTACTGGGGTCAATCCTCATTCCATATTTAGATATGATTTGTCCTAAAATATTTCTTTCTTCGAGACCAAACAATGATTTCTTAGGATTAAGTGAAATAACAAACTTTCTAGACTTTTCAAATACTTTTCTTAGATGTGTTAAGTGTTCTTCATCGGTTTTTGAAAAAATTGTGATGTCATCAAGATAAATCACAATGAAATACCCAATCTCTGCTGAAAAACAATGTCCATTGCTCTCTGAAAAGTAGCATTTGCATTCATTAATCCAAAAGGAATTTTAACATACATGAAAGTTCCCCAAGGGGTAGTGAAAGTAGTTTTATCTTGATCATCATGATGTACTAAAACTTGATTGTATGTTGAGAAACCATCTAACAAGGAAATCCTACTAGAAAATACTACCCTTTGCAATATGTGATCCATTTTCGGTAAGGGATAGGTGTCCTTAGGAGAAATCTTGTTTAAATTTCTAAAGTCAATGCATAGCCTTATTTCACCACTTTTCTTTCTGGTAGGCACAACGTTGGATACCCATTTAGAATATATAATTGGGACTACGATCTTAGCTTCATACATCTCTTTGATTTCTTTTTCTACCAGAGACATTAGAACAGGGTTTATCCTACGTAATTTTTGTTTGAGAGGCTTCTAATCTTCTTTCATTGGAATCTTGTGTTGTATAATGCTAGTATCGTAGGATTTTAAATCTTCATAACTCAATGCAAATACATTTATGAATTCTTTGAATAGAGCTATATATTTTCTTTTGGTCATGAGAGGTAGTGATTTTGACAGTTTTATGATTTTGGGGTTCTGTTCACTACCTATGTTGCATTCCTCTATGTTTGATCATGTTGATTCCATTTTTGGTTTTCTAACAAAATCATTAAAATCAAATAGTTCCTCTAAAGGAGCAAGTTCTCTAGGAAGAACATTATATTTGAGCTACAATACTTTGAATTCTTCTTTTTCTGGATTTTGGGGTTTTGTTCACTACCTATGTTGCATTCCTCTATGTTTGTTCATGTGGGTTCCATTTTTGGTTTTCTAGAAACATCATTAAAATAAAATAGTTCCTCTAAAGGAGAAAATCCTTTAGGCAGAACATTATCTTTGAGCTGCAATACTTCGAATTCTTCTTTTTCTGGATCTTTTTGTATTTTAATTTTTTGTGCAATTTTATTTATAGGAAATTTCTCCTCATAAATAATAGTTTAATTTAAATCAGTAGAAATTTCATCCAAGTCACTATGTACAACAGTGTGACTGGCTATTTCACTTTCTAAATCTATGTTTCAGTATTCAAATTCATCTTTTGATTGAAAAAGACTTTCAATTTGTTTTTCATTCCCAAAAACTTGCCAGTATCTCATGTTATCAAACACTAATGAACAATCTTTTACTTCAACTGTGTATTGTTTGTTTGGATGAGGTAATTTGTAGGTGCTAGCTAAAAAAGCTAGTCCATTAGCCAGAGCATTCTGGAGCTTAGGGATAATAGAAATATCATACTCTTCAAATGTTTTGAGGAAATCAATTACAATATTTTGATATTCTCTCAATCTAGGGTGTTTAGCGGAGTATTGTCCTTTAATTTTTCTAATGATAAGCTCAGAGTATCCCTAGACAAAAATCCTTTTAGCACCTATCTTTTTAAGCAACTTCAAGCCTAAAAATAACGCCTCATATTTTGCTATATTGTTTGTACAAAGAAAATACAGTTTGTAAGAGTAACCTTGAGCTTGATTAGTTGTTCGATTATATAACCATTTTCCTACCCCTGATCCTCCTTTACCACATGAGCCATCAAAAGTCATATTCCAAAGAGGTTACGTTTTAGGGTTTTGCTGCATAATTGGCACTTGAGTATCATGTTTTCATTGAATTCTTTTTCTACTTATTTTACCTGTGTATCTATGTCTCCATCATTGTCATTATACAAAATAAAGGAATCAAGACCAGTGTGAACTGAGTAGAGGGGATAATTGTCTAGTCTTTCTTAACTACTCACCATGTACTTCATTAACGTTTCTCTATATAGTCTCCTTGATTGAGCAAATACTGGTATTGTGGCATATGTCATATCCACTTGAAGTGTTCCCTGCAATTTAGCCTCCCAAGACCTTTATAATAACATACCATACTTAGGAGGAATATATGCTATTACAATATCCATCACTAAACTTTTGGGTGGTATCTCGGCTAGTGTGACACAAAGGTCCTTAATTAGACCTAGACATCTAACCTTGTTGGAATCAAAAGAATAGATATCTTTGTATGGTCTAGTTACTTCCAGTCCAAGTTTTTCCATAACAATCTTTGGCATGAGATTATGTGATGCACCTAAATCCAACATGGCATTGTGAAGCATCTTATCATGAATATTAAGACTTACATAAATTGGAGGAACACCCCTTTCTTGAGGCTTGTCATTCACTTCTGGTCCAAACAAGAGTTCAAGTTGGTCATCATTTAAATTCATTGTAACTATGTTCTCTCCTACATTGAGTGCTTTTAGGACTTGACACCTATAGATATTCTTGTTTATAAATTCAGTAAGGGGGATAGAGATCTTGAGTTTTGCAAATTCATTCTCAATACTGAAGAGTGCTTGAATTTTTAGCAAGTTTGAGAAATTTGTTTTGTCAGCTATGGTCTTTGTTACAAGTTCAACTTGTTTACTTGTAGTAGTTATTTTAGTTTCAACAGATTTTGTTGAGACATAAATTGTTTTCTTGATAACATTTTCTATATTTCTCTTTTCTGAGTTGTTGTCATTTCTCTTTGAGCTTTCAGTTGTTTTCCTAGGATAAAATTCGAAAGTTTTCTTAGAAGAATTATTTAGATCTTTTCTTTTTGAGCTATCATTGTTTTTCTTGCTCCTGAGATTATATTTTTTGTGGACTTCTAGTATATCATTTTCAAAAGCATGTTTATAATTGTCAGATTCTTCATATTCCAGTTCTATTTGAGTTAACAAAATCAATTCCTATTCTTCTTGTGTAAGAAAAATAGAATAATCTTCATTAGTTCCCTTTAAATTTATTTGATTCTCCTCCATTTCTTCAACCACACTTGTATCATCAGTATAATTTTCTTGAAATGGTGGCATAATTTGTTTATCTGGGCCTCTTTGATCTCTTTGTCTGATTTGTGGATTGTTTCTCCTAGGGTTGGGATTTCGATTATGTTGGGAAGGTGTATTTTCCCTAGGAATAGTCTTATTATTTATACTGATTCTCTCCATCATCCTTTCCATAGTCCTTAATAAGGAATAATTTTTGGCCTTTGTAGTAGAAGTTGAAGCTTGTTCCTTAAAATTCACTTGTCTTTCAGTTCTCATCTTAACTCTTTTAGCATGTAAATTGGCCTCTACACTCACAACGTCTCTTTGCATTTCTTCTAATGTTGGAGAATTTCTTTCCCTAAGATAGTAGGACTTATTTACATCAATACCATCTGGAACTTTATCAAGGCTAAATCCTGGGGTGGTTTGAGTTTTACAGGTGGTGTATTATAGGTATTGTTGAATCTAGCACAATAATCCTGTACACTTTCACCTACCTCCCTTTTAATATTTTCATATTATGATAGAATTTGTAAAGGGTTCTTCTTGACCTCCCATATATTGAGAAAAGTTTGGTAAAATGTAGGGAGATCAATTATAATATTTGCAAGAAAAGATTTGAGCCACTTTCTGACTTCTCCTCCTAAACTTTGAGCGAACATTCTGAGCTTAATGCTTTAATCATCTACCTTTTGTAGGTAAAAACAGTCATTCATTTTGTCCACGTGTTGATGGGATGTTAAAGGACTTGTCCCATCAAACAATACAATTTTGGATTGATAGTCTTGCGGCATATTGGCCAATGGTGCAGGTAGAAACAAAGGAGCATATCTGGAAGCCATGATTGGTGGTGGTGGTGGAGGACCACTTGAAGGAAGTTGAACAGTGGATGAATTAGGTTGAACAGTGGATGAAGTTGGACTAGTGCTAGGTGAGAATGAGAGTATGGGAATCTAAGCAACCTTATGTTGAAGGATGAAAGAAGCGGTGGGGAGTATGGAGGCAGTAGGACTTGGTGACTGAATATATGCACTTAATTCTACTGACTGTCGAAGGTAAGCATCATCGATTTCAGAGGTGAGATCTGTCACTAGATCGTGCAGCGTATCAAAATTTTGTAAGAGTTGAAGATCTTATTCAGTCTATGAGGAAAGTTCTCTTACTCAGCTCTTAGGTAAGATTGATGGATCAAAGATGATATGGTATTTCCAATTCTCTGATTTAGTCTTGAATAAGCCTTGTTCAAAGTGTAAATCTAACTGGATATCTTGGAAGGTGACAAAGTCTTCAGGGAGTGAGTTGGCTTTGTGAAGAAATCTACTTCTTGTCTAACTCTCAGTTCTAGGAGTTTTCCTTAGGAGCTTTTCAGGATTATCTACTATGGTAGGAGGATTGGGATGTAGTAGAGATTATTTTAGGAGCCAGTGTTCAGATCTAACACACATACAAATAGAATATTAAAAAACAAAAGATAAACCAATCTTAGGAGTTATAATATCATAGAAAGCTATTTAATAGGGTACTATGGATTCAAATGAAAGGATAAATTTTCATTGTGTCCCCAGTATGGTTGCCACTATGTTATCATTCAATAATTTTGAAGATTGGTGAGACAAAATTCACAAAAGATACATCGAACCACATATGAATCTAGGACCTAGCCTTCCTGGACACAAAGAGGGATCTATCTATGTCATTATGATTTAACATTGGTTTTATTGCTATAATGTTTTAGGCTAAATATTGAGAGTAAAAATATTGCTTGTTTGTTTGTCCATTTGGTTGGAGAAAGATCATTTTTAAATATTTTCCATTGGGCTATGGAGTCACAGGCTGGGTGATGGCATCAATCTTACAGAGTGTTTGCAAGGAAAACTAACTATTCCTACTAGATCTTTAAAGCAGAGTGATAAATGGAATGACAGAAAAATGATATCAGTTAGGATTAAAAATCATTCAAGTATTTTTTAATCATACTTCAATGGAAAACATATAAATTGTAAACACAAATAGAAGTAAAGTGCTCCAATATCATATCTTAAACTATAATTTCTGCTTCACAATAAGAATGGGAGATGCATGGATGGATAAATAGAAATACATTAAACATAGAAATAAAAACATCACCAGGTCAAAATAGATCAGGTATCCTATAAATTGTCTTTTTTATTGATGCTCTAGCTCAAAATTACAATGCTCCAAATAGAAAAATCATTCTAATGACTAGGGTACAACCCCTAATACTCCCAATGCATGGAGTATTTAAACAAAAAATGTAATAATTTTCCTTGTACACTTGGTAATCTATTATTTATTACAATGAAGGAAAAATTTACTAATGTAGCCAAGAAGTGGCCACACTGAGAAAAATGGGACAGGTGTCCCTCTTTTCTAGGATGTTGTTGCCTGAAGTATTAAATTCACTAGAGTGATTTTGCTGATTTGGTTGGTGCTGACTCAAGCATGTATGGTCATTCTAGTCATCCTTGTCTCGTTCTTCCTAGTAGTCACCTAAGTCACTCCATGCTTCCCCTTCTGGGATCTTGATCTTGGTTAATCTTTGATAAACCTCATCAAGATCAGTGTATTTGGAAAACAAGGGCTTGACCAAAAACACATGCTTGAGCTCATGTTCAATGTAAATTTGATTGTTGATTGCTTCTAGTAAAGCCTTTCCTGTTATGTTGCCTTTGATGTTGGAAATATTTGCAGCATCTGTGGCTATGCCCTCTAATTTCTTGACATAATCCCCTCTGTCCATTTTTTTGTCATTTATAACAAACAAAGAGGGAAGGTATTTTTGATGTAGAGGCTGCATTCTGTTGCAAAACTTGTTGACTATCAACTCTAGAACTTCACATTTTTCTTGAAGCTACACATTTAAACTCTTCTTTGTGAGCACCTTGTTGACTTGTAGTATGGTCTCTGTCCTATCTGCTACTCCCAATTCTTCCAGCTCACATTTCTTTCTTGCATTCAGAAACTTGATAATTTTGTTTATTGTTGTTGGCCTATCTCCCAACTCTATGTTGGTGGTTGAGATGGCTTCTTTGGCTATCTCTACTAACTCTTTATGTTAAAAAATAATTTGGATGCCAGGCCAAATTTCATTCATATGATCTATCACTTTGTGCCAAATGATCTCCTTAACCCTCCCTAGAGTATTTCCAATGGATGATTCTTTTTCTAACTTCTGAAGCTTCTCTATCAGTTCCTTTTCTCTCTGCATCTCTACCAAGCTATTTTTTTATCTATTTTAATTTGATCTTGTAGCACACCAACTTGGGATTCCAGCCTCTTGATTTCTTCATTTTGCAAATTCATTCCTTCCATAGATCTTTCCAGTTGTTCTGCACTGCTTCTTGCTCCTGTGGCTGCACCTGTTGGAGTAGTTATGGCTAGGGTTGTTAAAGGAAGGGTTTCTACTATTGTGCTAGCCATCTGTGTTTCTTTGTCTTTCTCCTACACCATATTTTCCATTTTTGTCTCCATCTGTTTGATTTGGATGGACTACTCCACTATTAGTTTCATCATGTCAACCTTTATGCTCTCTATTTCCTCTATTTTCTTGGTTAGTGGGTCGTGTGTAGTAGGCATCTTGAGCTGCTTCTTTAGAGCTGCAATGTCTAACTCTTTCTTCTTTATTACTTCTTAGGTTAATTTTGTATTTGAGGGATCATATTCAATTTTTATTAGTAAGTCTTCTAAACACTTAATTCTGGTGTCCTTTGATAATGATGAAATTCTCTCCATCTTCAACTGAGGCTGAGCATTTGAGAGGGCTACCTACATTTTGAATAAACTCATGGAAGTGCTAGTTAAATTAGATGAAAGCATATCCCCTGTTTTCTTGTGCATCTCCAGATGATCTATTGGATGGACATTTTTGACGCCAAACTCAAAGGAAGTCTGCTTGTAGTCTTTTGGAGTTCTGGGCTATGATGTTTATGCCACCAAAAATGCCATATTCATTTTCCCTTCTTTGAGTCAAAGACAGAGAGAAGTATGACTTGTGCAGTTGCACTCTACTTCCAAAACTGAGCATAGGTGCTATTCTTTAGTATTTCATTTCTAATTTTTATTTCTCTGAAGGTATCAAAGATTGTCTCTTCTTTCTCTTCAATCACCTTTGAAGATGAGGAAACTTGAAGAGATTGTTGTCTTCCTAAAATTCGAGTATAAGGAAATGATTTTCCTCCAACTGGGGAGGAATCTGGAATATCAATTATGTTGATCATCGTCTGCTATTGTGACCCTTTATCTATGTCCATGTGTTTTATATCTTTCTTCCTATACTTCAACTTGAATTCTTTCATGGGAATATCATTTCCTGGTGACTGATCTTATTTGGATCTCTTCCTTGTTATTCCTTACTCTTGCTCTTTACCCTTTTAGGACCTTTCTTCAATAATTTATTTCTCCTGCTTCCGTGTAGTTTGTGCATTGGAAGGGGAAATTACTTGCTCCTTGGCTTCCTGTAATGTATATGGAATCCAATCTATTTGATTCATATATTTCTTGATTTTGGGCCTTTGAGTGTCAATGTAGGCAGTGGACTTGTTTTCCACCCTCTTCGTAGAGATAATGCCCCATGGATCATAAGACCATGTGAAGATATGGGTAAAATTCATCTCTCTTAATCTTTTGTTTGCCTCCTCTCCTGTAGCTCTGTTATTGCAAATCAAGGGACCAATTTGGGACTTGATCCTAAATTGGGATTTCTTATTGGCTGATACAAAATGCATCTCTTTTGCACTAATCATCTATCTAATGTACTCCAATGCAATGATCCTGATGGGGAGGAACTTTGGTAGCTTGTAGGGGGCTAACTCATAGCCATACAATATTATTTTAGTGTATTTTTGGTACAAGTACCAATCAATAGTTCTCGCTTGATCAGGCAGTTGCATAATTATCTTTATATCTTAATTTATCGTTGGTTTTGTTTTCCCACTAAGGAGGCTCATTGTTGGGTGGACAAAAATTTCCACAACTGTATTGTAGCTGAAGTCCTTTTTATCTTTCATTACCAATTTTGTCCAAAATATTGTTGATTGAGGTTCACCTTCCTCATTCATTTTGGTTAATGAAAACTAGAACTTGTCTACCTGAAAATACAAAAACATGTAAACCAACACTGAGGAGTAGTGAAAAATTCATCTGTGAGGAAATTGACCAGCTGTTCATGGATTGCATCCGCTAGAAATTGGCTGAAGTTCAAAAGGAAAAAAGGCTTGGATTCAATTGAGAGGATATATAGGAACTCTAGAATAGCTTCATGAATCCATTGGTCAGAGTAATAGCCAAGTAAATAGGAAAGAACTATGCAATATGTCTGGTTCAGTCAGGGAAAATAGAGGAGGAATAAGGAGGGTCTTTTCTTGGCAAAGGTGTGTTCTCATCCATGAAAAGTTCTAATGCCTTAGCTCTCGGAAAGATCAAGCTCTTGGTACATTTCAATCAGAACTTCATGTGACAAAGGAGCAACTCCTTCAATAACTGGGGCTTGCATCATCTGCATAATGGATTGAGCATCAATTTTGAATAAAATATGTCATGTTGGGGCCATCACTACTCTTTTTTGTGGATTGTAACATGAATGACACTCCCTGATTAATTCTAGGCAACTATGTGTTTTAGGGAAGATATAGAAAGGCAGGTTGGTGTCCCAAAGGCCTATGCCACCATTTCCTCCATGAATTTGTCCTCCCACCTGCAATATATATTAAACAAATCAAATTTTAAGAGGTTTTTATGGATCTTGTAATCCCTCTCGACCAATGGTAAATGATCTAAATTCAATGGTGGGTGCACCATTAGGTTGAATACTTCTAGTTCTTTCTTCTTTGGTGCCATTGTTGTTCTACTTTCTATGCAACTTTCCTCTGAAAAACTGTCATATGCTAAATCTGTAACAGAAAGGGATTAAAGAAGTGGGATTTCAGTGAGGGAGAAATAATAGGGATTTAAACAGAAATGGGATTCAAGAGTGGGAAATGAAGATCGCTACAAGAAAATGAGTAGTCCTGTATTATATTATTGTGCTTTGGCTTCACTGTATGTTCTTGGTAATGGCTGAATGGAGTAGAAAAACACCTACAAGTGCACAATAACAGTTAAAATTTGAAATCAGCGTAAACTGGTGGTTTTAAGATTTGTAATTGTGTCATTGGATTAGCTTGATTCGGCGCAGGTCCGACAGCCCAACCATTTATTTCCTAATGGCAGGAATGAAAGTGATTGGGTGGATGGGAGAGTTTGGCACTGTGAGGTGGTGGGTGTCCAATGGTTGAATAGGTGAGTGGTTTGGCTGATACCAAATACAACTTTTTTGGTGACCTGGGGAGCAGTAGATGGTATGAGAGGGGGGCTGCAAACTCACGAGGGCATGACACGTATGGGGGTGCAAACCGGTGAATTTATACCCCCCGGGATTAACTTTTAGAAGGTGAGGGGTGACCAGAAAGGGACATGGGTCAGTAGATCGAGCATAGTGAGAGGAGATGGGGTGAAAGGTGGTAGGTTGATTAATGATGATGTGACTAGTGAGTACAGTAGTGGGGTTGGGAGATAAATGGGGGCGAACCATAGAGAAAGAGGAGTAAATGAATAAGTTTTTTAGGGGAGAATAATTATTAATAGAATAAAATACCCCTTCCCTTATAAATTTCCTTATTCCATAGCCTAGCAATTTTTTTTTGTTCTCTTCCATTTGTAGGGTGCACTTAGACTTGCAAACCTTTTCATCCTTTTTTTTCTATATCTCTTTTTCTTTAAAAATCTAACCTACTCTATCACTTATTTCTCCCCTTTGGTCCAGATTAAATAGTTGGACCAAATTCAATTTCTACCTAGCTATTGATTTGCCAAGGTTAAACTGTTTGGAAAATCTTTATTTTCTAACCTATGAACATGAACTGAAATTTGGTCAATCATGCTTAAACTGTATGATTTGAACAACATTTGGGGTTCTCTTTTCTTTTTTCTTTTTTATATTATTTTTATATACCCTCTTGTCAATTCTTTTCTCATTTTTCTCTCTTTTTTTTAAATGAATTGAAATTTGACATCTTATGAACAATTTGAAACCTGCAAATTGTGAAATGCTTAATCACCTTGATATCCTATAAATTATAGGACCCTAACACATTTCAAACAAGAAAAGTTCGTGTGCATAATATCATGGAGGAATTGAAAGAACTACGTTCTTGACATCTATATAAAATTTAAAACATTAGCATAAATATAAATTGGGATAACATCTTGAAATCAACTACATTAAATGCTTCAAATGAAAATATTGACATTGAAGACAAACGAGAATCAACTAGCAATTCAAAAAATAAACACCAACTGAAACATTGGTACATGGATACATAGGGTCCAAATGCATCCATGATTTGCAAGACAAGCTAATTTAAGTTCCTCTAGCTAAAGGGAAATCGCCCCCTTCAAATTTTTAGAGACAAATATGCAGAGGAAATGAACTTTCCATCTATTTTCTTTGGATACCCACATGATAGTGACATTTTAGAAATATTTTTCTACCAAAAAGTCTTGCAGTGGGAGTTAATGCACTATAGTGGTGAATTCTCTTACCACACAAATAATATTCTTTCCAAAATATTGTGAATAATAATTGAAAATTTTCTTTCATGCATTTGAATAAGAATAATAAAATGGAAATTAAAAGGGAGAAAGTTACTAGAAAAATATGTTAAATACAAACCAGACTTGGACAACATTCTTAAAAGCGACATTGGTTACATGGATTTCAAACACATAAGAATATCTCTTGATTTCTTGCAACATATGAAGAAAAATATATTTTCCATGATACATCAACAAGGACCACCAACTTTTTTCATCACATTTACAAGCAATAGACATTGATGGCCTCCATTAGTCAACACATTGACCAGATTACATGAAAAAAAGAATAAAAAGAAAACATATTGAAACAATAGAAGATTGCAACATTGACTATCTGATAAGAAAAAGTGTAGTGACATACACTCGTAAATGTAGGCATAGAATTAATACCATAAAGAAAATGATATCTCAAGATAAAACATTCTTCAGAAATGTTGTGGATCACTACTTCGTAACTAAATTAAAAAATAAAATAAGTGAACATGAACATGGGTTGCTATGGGTAGAAAATGCACCAATATATGGAGTTAGTAGTAACATTGACATTGAAAACTTCATCAACAATTATTTGACTTGAAACACAGATAACCTTTGATCTAAATATTACAAAAATACATCAACACCAAAATAAAAAAATTTATAAAAAGATAAAAATCTCACATTTTAGATACGATTTACCAATACTACCCATGAGAAGCACGGAAGTTCTTAAAACAATTTCCTTGGTAGATGACACAATGAACGAAAAAATAAAAATTGTTACATGATATCATGGAAACCAAAAAATAAGATACCAATAGTACTTGTGATGATTTTTTGGATGAGTTAAATTTAACTAAAACTAATTACATCGTCACAATACAAATGACATTGAAGAAACCAATGATTTTATTAGAACGAAAACCCTCTCACTTTTGGAACACTAGCTTTAGAAAGAACATCCCACAAATGTGGACTGCAAATAATGATGCCCAATTTGTCCTTAATGCATATGCAGCTGCATCATATTGTACACCTTACATGAAAATAATTGACAAATCAATGACAAATTCATTTAAAAGAATAATAAGAGACCATGAAAAGAGAAAAGTAAATGCTATATAAATGATACATTCATTGGGCAATGCTTTGCCTAATCTCCAACAAATGTCGGCCCAACAAGTAGTACATATAACACTTTCTCTTCCATTAAATAATAGTTCATGGAATGCACATTTATAAACATCACCCCAATTGATGAATGCACATTTATCCTAGAACCATCATTTCTGCTAAAGCAAGAAGATGACAACTTTGAAAATGCAATGTGTAATTCCGTTATTGATTATTACATTGGTTGAACTAATGCTATAAAGTATGTATGCCTTGCTGAATTGTTAGGTCCCTATACTACAAGTGTAACCCCTTATTGTTATTAGTACAACCCCCTTACTGTTGTGCCCATGTAGTCCCCATATTGTTATTATTGTGCCCCATAGAAGCCCACTATTGTTATTATTGTGCCCTTACATTATTATTGTTATGTTGGCTCTGATCATATTATGACCCCTTAGAATCCTATATATAGAAAGGAGGTCTTGTCATTTGTGTCATCCAAGGATTGTTCATTTGTGTAATGTAAAGGAGGTTGCTCCCTCAAAGAGGCTTATTTCTAAGGCATTGATCTATCTTTCCTATCTTTTTGTGAGCTAGTTTCATAACATGAATTTTCCTCAAGGTACAACAAAAATGGCACACCCATTTCAAAAAGAAAGAAACCAAAGGTAATACGACTCATCAAATACAAAAAGCACATTCACTAAGGAAACTATTTTAGGGAAAACCTTTCGTTGTATGTTCCATTTGAAAAAAATGAGAATGCAATAAAACAAAACTTGGCCTCATGGGAAGCTGCATATATCTTACATTAAAATGAAATATAGATAAATTAATATAAATTGACATATAACATCAATCCACTACGGGGAAATTTGGAAAATTAAATTCAAGAAATCCAAAAGAATTCCATTGATCCCATTGATATAATGAAAAAACAGAAAACCGTTCAACACTTCAGCAAAAAATATGATTTGCAAATAGGCGTGCAATGTTCCCATGACCATGAAAAAAAATACAATTGTGTATTGGATTTAATTTTTCAAAGCATCCATTTCTACTTGAAAATGTGTAATATGAAAAATTAAGATGAATTTTCAATAAGGAACAACAAGAAATTATCAAAGACATTGCAATGAAAAAACCTAAGAACATGCACAAACCATTGTATATATTACTAATTGGATGAGATGGAGATGGGAAAACATTTACAGGAAAAGTAATATTCCAAATGATCATATGAATTTATGATGCACACCATTCAACTGATCCTTTGAAACCAAAGGGGTTGATACTAGCATAGACAAGAAAATCTACACGGATGGTACAACTATCCATTCTACATTGCTTATGCCTTTTAACAAGTATGCGCCTACACCACTTAGCAATAAAACATTAGATGCACTTAGAAAACTTTACCAATGATTGAGACTAGCTTTCATTTATGAGGTTTCCTCGCTACGAAGTCATTTCTTGGTTTGCATTGATGACCGATTGAGAAACATTAAACATGTCCAGACTAAATACTTTGGAAATTTTGACATTATATTTTTTGGTGATCTCTATCAAGGACATACTATACACAATTAACTGATATGTGAACAACCTATTCTCAACAAACAACCAGTTCCATATTAATTTTGGAAAGAAAATGTAAAATGCTATGTATTGCATACTACGATGCACCAAACGGATGAAAAATTAATTTCAATATTGAATAGTGTTAGGTGTGGAGCCTCATTATATTCCAAATTTATTTATTTATTTATTTGTTTTATCAGTTGCATTAGATTCCTATTTGTCGCCACCCGTTTAACTAGCATTAGGGGGTCCAAGGGGGGTGATGACGAATTTTATGATCCCCCCTTGGAGGGGGTTTGAGGGCAGTGCCCTCGAAGCTATAGATAGATGAAATTTTTCCTTGTAAAATATTGTAATTTCATAGTAAATATGGGTTGTTCATTAGGAGGATGATGGTAAAATTTATGTTAATTTAAGGTTTTCTTCCTTAGAAGGCAACCCTTTGTTTATATGAGGCAATTATTTTGTGATTGTGTATGATTATTCTAAATGAGAGAGAAAGAGGAGGCTTTTTTATAGTGAAGAGGAAATTACAGTTAACCTGTTGTAGGTTGTATCTATTCATTTTGTTGGATAATGTAAAAGGAAGGACTGACTATTTCTTCGTGGACATAGCTCAAATTGAGTGAACCATGTATATCCGTGTCTCTCTTGTTTTATTGTTTTTGTATTTGTGTTTCCAAAATATTTTTTGTATTTGATTGCTCCGATAATTAATTTCTAACAACTAGTATCAGAGTCGAAGGTCTATTTGACTAATAAACAAATAGGTGAGAAGGTTTCCGTGTTCAAGTGGGAGCAATGGTGGAAGATGGCATGTTTAGGGTTGAGAAATTTAACGACAAAAACTACTACCTATGGAAGGTGATTTGTATTAGAAAGATATGTACCTACCACTAAGCAAAAAAATAAAGAAGCCGATGAGTATGGTAGACATAGAATGGGAGATTCTCGACATAAAGGCACTAGGAACAATACGATTGTGTTTGGCAGTGTCAATGGCATTCAACATTTCAAAGGAAACAACAACAAAAGGTTTAATAAGGGCATTGGAAAAAATATATGAAAACCCCTTGACCTCAAAATAAGGTATTTCGTATGAAGCATCTATTTAATATAAATATGTTAGAAGGTGGATCTATTGTTGATCATTTAAATGAATTTAACACTGTTACTAGTTAGTTAAGTTCTATAGGGGTAAATTTTGATGATGAAGTTAGGGCTATGTTGTTTCTATGCTCATTACGAGAAATTTGGAATGAATTAGTTATGGCTATCAGTAACTCTATCTCTAGATCTAGCACTTTAAAGTATGATGATGTTGTTGGCACTATCCTTAGCGAGGAAATGCAATGGAAAATATCATGTGAGACATCAAGTAATGCTTTGACTACAGAGACTAGGGGAAGAAAAATGGAAAGAGGAAGGATCCCAAGCAAAATCATAGTAAGTCAAGAAAAGGAAGATCTAAATCTAGATGAGGGATAGTGTGTTGGAAATGTCGGAAGAAAGCACACCTAAATAAATACTGCAAATATCGGAAAGGAAAAGAAGGAGATGAACATGAAGAGAAAAATCATGAAGTGAATGTGTTACGTGATGTGTTGGAAGATGTTTCGATTATTTCATTACAGAATATCATTTATGCTCTGTGGTAGATTCAGGGGCCTCATTCCATGCTACACATGATTGGAAACATTTTCATGACCACGTTCAGGGAGATTTTGGACATGTTCATTTGGGTGATGATAAATCTTGTAAAATCATTGGAATTGGTAAGGTTTTTATAAAGCAACAAAATGGAGATCAATGGTTATTGAAGGAGGTAAGGAATTTTCTAGATCTGAAGAAAATATTAATTTCAACAAGGAAATTAGGTGGTGAAAATTGTGTAACTACATTCACAGAAAAAACCCAAAAGGTCACTAAACGAGTTCTCATAATAGAAAAAGGAGAAAAGGTTCGTACATTGTATTTATGCAATAGTATTGTAATTTTGTTAATACTTTAATCTCCATAGGAGTATATACAACATTGTGGCATCATAGGCTCGGGAACATGAGTGAGAAAGGGATGCAAATTCTTCACTCAAGTAATTTGTTTCTAGGTTTGAAGCATGTTGATTTGGATTTATATGAAAATTGTGTTTACGGAAAATAGAAAATAGTCAAATTTATCAGAGTTCGGAAGGAAAATAAGAGGTAAAAATAACAACTTATGCATACATATGTATGGGGACCAACTCAGGTACCATATTTTGGTCAGTCTCATTATTATATTACTTTTATTAATGATGGGACTAGAAAAACCTGGATTTATTGTATTACGAATAAATATGATGTATTTGATGCTTTCAAGAAATGGAAATCTTTGGTTGAGAATGAGATAGGAAAGAATTTGAATTGTCTCAAATTAGACAATGGAGCTGAATCCTATAGCAAAGAGTTTGATAAATACTGTGCATAACATGGAATTCATAGAGAGAAGATAGTTCCAAGAATGCCATAGGAAAATGGTGTTTTAGAAAGGATGAACATGACAATCATGGAGCATGCAAGGTACATGACATTGCATGCAGTATTTCCCTTACAATTTTGGGTAGATGTTATAGATATTGTTGTTTATCTAATAAACAAAGGGCCTTTAAGTTCCTTTTATGGTGGTATTCAAGAGGAGGTATCGACAGGTAAAAAGGTAAACTACTCATTTTTAAAGACTGTCAGTTGTGAAGCCTTTGTCCATATTAATAAAGAAAATAGAACAAAGCTTGAGGAAAAATTAAATAAATGTACCTTTATCCGACATGGTGTTAATGATTTTGGTTATCACTTATATGATCATGAAAATAACAAAATCATTAGGAGAAAAGATGTCATATTTAGTGAAAAGGTATTTCATAAGGATTAGATGCAGGGAAAGAAACAAGAAAAGGAAAACAGAGAATATGCAGTGCTTGATGAGATCACAAAAAAGTAAAGGTTCCTGGAAATCATAACAATCAATAGCCACAACAATAACAACAACCACAACAACATGCAACCTAAAAGTGGTTGTAGAACATCACTAGGATAAGTAGACCCCCTAAATGATACTCTCCTTCATTATATTGTGTATTGTTGATTGATTTTGCTGAACCAAAAACGTATGAAGAACTAATACAGATAGAAACTAGGAAAAAGTGGGAGAAATCCATGGAAGAAGAGATGGACTCCTTGATGCCTAACGAGACTTGGGACTTAGTTAGGGTTCCTTTAGGTAAAACAACATTGAAAAATAAATGGGTTTACAGGTTGAAGGAAGAAGATGGAGGAAAAGAGAGGTAGAAGGCTAGACTTGTAGTGTTGTGGGATAAACTCCCGTAGGTTCTTGGGTGAATACCCTAGTAGACTGGTCTATGCAAAGAAACACACATTCCATACAATCATAATGCTACTATAAGCAAACTCTACGATAGGGGGAATACCTGAGGTCCTACGTTTGAGAAGAGCCTTCCAGGGTCCAAACCCTTCTTGGAGTTCCTTTTGCTCCTTTGACCTACAAAACAATCAATTCAAGGGAGTACAACAGTATATGGACTAAACATCATAAAGAAACCATCTTCATATTATAAGGAAAGGTAGTTAGTTATGCAATTAAACAACCGTTCACGTATGAATCATAATATGAATATCATAACATGAAGAAGATCTATATCAGGAACAAAGACATGTGTTTCTTTTATTATAGACAAATAAAGTACAGAAAAGAAATAATTTCACCTGATTTGTCCTTTCGCAAGCTCCAAGTGGAACCGTCTCTCGGATTCGTCCAGTCTCAAGCCTTTAACAAACTCCTTCCATGACTTACTCCATGATATCTCAAGTAGTATGAAATCATCAACACACACAAGGAAACAAGGGTTTCTTGTAGAATGGGGGAAGTGCAGGAGGCAAAAGGATCTTCAGACCTGGTCAGGAAAATCTCAGCATAGTAATCTTTCTCTCTCTTCTCTCCTCCTTTTGGCCTTCCCATAGAAGCCTTTTTATACTTCTCCCAAAGTAGTTTTTTAGTTGGGACTTCATTGGGAACAGTTGGGCCACGGGCACTAACAGGTAATCAACAGGTAAAACCCGTGATCTCTGCCCAAAATTAAGGAGATTTATTTTTTTTAAGTGTTTTTAAACATATACGCGGTTTGGGTATACAAAGACCCACGTATACACGCGTTTAGCTCAGGGAAATGTCGTGTATATGGAATAAAACACTATTTTTTAAATTTGGGACCAGGTCTGGAAGGAGGGGTTGCCCTAGGCCATGAGTGCGGCATCACAAATCTCAAGAGTGAGATTTGGAGCTATAACAGATGCCCCCTAATATATGAGGTCAGAAGGGGTACATGATGGTTGAAATGTATTAAGCAAGTTCATGGAAAGGAAATCTGTCAAAAACTGAGAAGGACTGCACCAGAATTCAGCCTAGTAAACCACAAAAGGAGATCAGAAAGAAACACTGTCTGAGGTAGGCATACCCATGCTTAGAGAAAATACAGCATGTACGCATATCAAGTAAAAGCGGATACACCAAGTATACAAGTATAAATGACTGGAAAATACATAATGGATCATTTGATCATGATCAAACAAGTACATGTTTGAATGTCACATATAAGAATGTCAATGATGTTGAAAGATGAAGCGGATCACTGATATCGAAGACTAATCCCAAAAAGTACCAACTGAACATGATGGAATAAGATGGTACTACACTGCAAACTTAGGTGCCAGCATATAAAATGTCGCCATGAATGACTGCAACATATAAAGTGAAGTGGCATCTACTAGCAGCAACAAGAGCAACTGTCAAGTGAACCAACGAATGTCGATACAACCTGAGGTCTTCACCAACCACCGTGGTACATTTCTATAGCATGGGAATAAATGATCTGCAGTCGACCATGTGAGAAATCATTTGATTACCGGTCATTGGTGTATACCGTTAACAAACGCGAGACTACTCACCGATAATGATAATGAGCATCGAGGTACCGAGTACAATCCAACAAGTGTGAATAGATGAGCTAGAGTTGAACACTTGTAAGGATCTATTGATCAGGAGACAATGATGGTTTCCCATTGTTGATAGCAAAGAATCTGCCACTAATGAGTAAAAACCCCAAGGTATTGCCAAATGAACTCTAGATCTTTGCCCAAGCGTAATGAGTCGAAGTCGATAGGGAAAGATCCGCTATAAGGAAGGAATTAAGGTATCTTCCATCAATCTAGTGTGAGTGTAACCCGTAGGCCAATAATGTGGAAGGAATGAGATGAAAAAGATGTAGTAACCCAACCGAAGTACGTTTCCGGAATACAAAAGATGTGGATAGCGCACAGTAAAAACCCTCTGAACCAACCAATAATGAAAGCTGACACAGAGGCAAGGTATCCACCAATAGGGTCAAATGGAAACTAAGGTACTGGATGAATCCCAATGTGTGATAATGTAAGCTGATGTCCAACACAAGGGAAACCACTCAGTCAAAGACCCATGATACTGATCGATGCTGAGCACAAGGTGACCTATCAATAATGAAAATAGGGCTAGGGTGCAGCTCTAGGCCTATCATCAGAGCAAGATTTCATCGTCGATAAGGACAAGACCCGCCAGCAAGAAGTCAATGGAGACCTTCTCAAACTGGCACGAGTAAAGGACCAATATAACTGATGTGATGATAGACATAACACTGACAACCAGGGATGGCCGACTGAAAAATAAGTCAAGAGACATTGTAGAGAGGCCGACTCAGGCTAACTTCCCTTGAACAAAATCATAACTCAATGTGACTATGTGGTAGCATATGATGACTCTGTATAAGCTCGTTGTGCAGGAGGCACAAATGAACCCTCCATATGATTGGAAGAGATAATCAATCGGGGGAGAACTGACTCAATAACAAGGTTAAGGCATACCTAAGTCAAACTAAGTCCCACCCAAGTGGAGGAGACTTTGTTTCGAGTGCTTTTCTCAAGGGCGACACGACTGACTCTAGCTGCCAACAATAAATGGAAATACTGTCCCATTCCCACTCTTTTTGGAATATATAATTTTTTTGGTCTTTTTCTTTAAAGCTAGAAAAAGAATAAAAGAATGCTATAGTAGAGTGGAAAGAACGAGTGTCAGTGAAGCAGATGATCCAGTTCTTGGGATTGGAACATTCCTATGCTCGATGCAGGGAGGCGAAAACTGGCCAGAGACACTCAAAGGTGTGTTCCTTCCACGGGTCAAGGTGTGTCAAGCTGTAGAGGTCAAAGGTATGCAAGTTTGATTTTGAAGTCGTCATGGTCAAAAGTTGGCTTAAACACGAGTCCAAGTGAAGCCAGCTTAAGGCCAAAAGGTGCAGATAGTCAAAATGCAATGCTCGACATTCCAAGCTCCCAAGTTAAAAGTTACATGAGACCAAACAAAATCAAGTTTTGAAAAAAAAATTGACATTTCAAAGCTTATAAAAAGGTTTTTGGACTCACCATTTTCACCATTTGAGTTTGAGAGCAAAGAAGTGGAGAAAAAGGAGCTATCTTCCCATACGCCAAATTCAACTGTTCAAATTCTTCCAAAGTCTCCAGGTAGCTCTCACTCTTATCTTGTAATCAATTGTGACTAGTTTTAGAAGTTTTGATTAATGTTTTACCGTTGAGTTTTTTTGTAAAAATTTTCTCCGCGGTGTATACGTGGGTTGGTAATATGAAACCCGCGTACACGCGGGATCTACAGGCTACTGTGTGTAAAGGGACCCGTGTATACGCCACGAACATTTCAAACATAAAAACTAACGGTTCAAATTGATTTTTCTTCCAGGATGACAGTCACCTGGCGAGAAAGAGAGCATATTGTGGTAGATGATGAAGTTATGAACAGTCCTGAGGCCTTGGATGCATTACGGGTATGTGGTTTGCTGAAGTTCTTTAAATTGCCAAATATGAAAGCAAACACACGTCTGCTCGAGATGCTTCTTGATTATTGGAACATCGAGGAGGATGCTTTTATGATTGACCAGATGCCACTTAGTATAGAAGTGGAAGATATCTATTTCATTACGGGCCTTTCCTGAAGGGGAGAGGTAGTACATTCCCAGGGGAGAACACAGAGCAGTCTCTCGATCAAGGACTACGTACAGATATATTGCTCGGGACATCCGAAGAAAGTCAGAAGTCAAATTTCCATCACACATCTGGCGAGTCTACCATTGAGGATAATCCTATTCATCATAGCTCGAGTGAACAGATCCACTTTTCTGCATCAGGGATCATGGCTAAACATGAGCGTGGCAGTTGACTGTCTCACCACTATGTTTGATTGGTGTACTCTTCTAGCTAGCATGAAAAGCCAACTCACTTCTATCAAGAGAGGATAGACCAAAAACTTCGGTTATGGGACTATTTTGTGTTCTTTCTTCTTTGAGAGAGTCCCTACACTTCGTCCCAGAGTACCAGTTTCAATCAGCGCCCCACCAAATCCTTGAATGGGTAGGTGGGCGGACCTGATGAAACATCTGGGAGGTGGAGAGGTCCCACAGACTACTTTCGACAATGACTTCTTTTCCTAGTGGGATCAACAGATCATTGCCATTGATGACTACCCCTATGCTGGGTTGGCTTTCCGAGGAAATCCTGATCTAGCATTACCACCGACCGCAGCATGGGGCGACATTGGTAAGTGATTTTTGACGTTATGATTTTTTTTTTTTTTCAAATATAATAATGAACTTTGAAAATGTTTTTGATAAGATTCAAATGACTAATGTAATGATCATGTTCTAGATATTGGGCCTGTACGACCAGATGAGTTCCCATGGCAAAAACATCGCGGCCAAGGGGTCGAAGAGGCGGCTGCAGCCACAGAGTGAACTCTACACACAGTTCAACGACATTTGGTGAGGTTGACCCACCGAGTGCCGATGGCAGCGATAGAGGACCTTCCTATAGAGATGCAGCTCATGTCGTTGGCATGCCATGTGACTGGGTCCGCACTTTTAGGTGTGTAGCCAATGCAGTAGTTGCCTACTTAGCCGCTCATCCTGAGCAGGGGAATTAGACATAGTGGACATGATTATGGGCATTTGAGTCCCAATTTTATATATTTTTTGGATAGACTTATGTACACTTGAGATGCTTTATGATATATATATATATATATATATATATATATGTCATGCGGAAACAATTATTTTTGCTGACAAAAGTAACCTCCCTAGGAGTCTAAGACTTTCTAGTGACAAACAAGACAATTAAGAGCAATCCTTCTCTAAACATGCATTATTCTATGAGAAACCAAGTGTTTTTCGATCCTACCTCAAGTCCAACACTTGTTGTAGCAGTCTAGCCTCGTCGATCCAGATGAGCTTCTCCTTCACTTTGAAACCTGCATACACTAACAATCAAACGATTACATAACACCTGAATATTCCATAAAACAAAGCATATTCAACATATAGACAAAGGAGTATATGAAACAATTCATTAACAACAAATCATTGAGAAGAATGGACTTATTTGTATTAAGGAAACAAAAAAGAAACCATTACAACCTGAGCCTTGGTGTTGTGAAAGTTCCTCCAAGAGTCCAGCAAGAGTTTTCCTCTACTTTGACAAGCTCACCCACTTCCAAATGAAACAAGAAAGGATGGTAATCTCTCCTCACAAGCTTACAATGGAAGTCCTAATTCCAGCAGCATCTACCCTTTGGAATGTTCATCTTTTAACCTCCCCTCCCTTGGCCCAATGCCTGTATTTATAGTGTTCTAGAGGAAGTTATTCAGTTCCAACATCAATGGGATACTCCCTCTTTTGGATGGGGTAGCTCCTCTCTTGATGGGATAAGTTCCTCTATCATAGGAATGCATGAACCATCTGGAGGCGCTCAATACACGTCAAACACTCTTCTAGAAAGCTCTAGAAGTGACCACAAGTAACTTTTTTAAGATGAAACTCGCGCCTTTTGACCTTTACAGGAGTACGCACCCATCCCTTGACTTACAGAGCGTACAAGTACGCAGGTACATTGAGCTTGGGATGCGTACACGCAGGCAAGGTAGAGAGAACCTGCGTACCCAGAGATAAACATGATTTTTAATGACTTTCTCTCTTTCTTGAAGTTTGACATGGAGAGCAGAGGTATCAGGCTT
>APFE031688300.1:0-10497 GCA_000404065.3 Pinus taeda | reverse complement strand
TGTGCCCCATAGAAGCTCACTATTGTTATTATTGTGCCCTTACATTATTATTGTTATGTCGGCTTTGATTATATTATGGCCCCTTAGACTCCTATATATAGAAAGGAGGTCTTGTCATTTGTATCATCCAAGAAGTTTTCATTTGTGCAATGTAAAGGAGGTTTCCCCCTCGAAGAGGCTTATTTATAAGGTGTTGATCTATCTTTTCTATCTGTTTGTGAGTTGCTTTCATAATAGATTGTTTCATGGAGCTGCAAAGAAGCATCATATTGTATCTTTTCGATCTACAGAGGCAGAGTATAAACCTTTGTTTGCAACAACTTGTGAAGTTGTTTGGTTGAGGCGAGTTATTTAAGATGTTGGAGAAGTACAAAAGCATGCTACAATGGTCAAGTGTGACAACCAGAGCTCGATCAAGTTGGCAAATAATCCAATCTTTCATGCAAGGACAAAGCATGTTGATGCCCAGTTTAATTTTATTAGAGAGAAGATACAGTCTAAAGAAATATTTCGTGAATATTGTAATACTTTTGAAAATTGTGTTGATATTTTCACAAAGCCCCTTGGGAAGATGAAACTTGAATTGTTTAGGGAGATCTTAGGTGTGGAGATTAGTCGTTTCTCCATTAAGTGGAAAACTTAGAAATAATGGAGAAAGGTTGTTTTGATTGTTTTCTAAGTTTATATTTAGGTCTTATTTTCTAGGAGATTGTTGTGATCTCCTGAACATAATATAACCATTATATTTTTGTATGTGTGATTTCTCTAATTAATGAACATGTCGGTTTTAACCCTGTACAGAAATTACCTGCATATGAATTATAAAAACAAAAAAATAAACAGTGGCAAGAGCATAAAACATCAATAGATATACACAGATATTTTCCCCTGGAACCTAAATCTCGGACTACCAGATTTATTTTTCATTATATTCCTTTCAATGTTACAATACATATATATACATGCAGAAACATCAATTAACCCTGGATTAGAACATAACCATTGTTCCTTTGACCGGATCTACAAAAAACCATGAATGGAAAACGATCATGCCCAAAATCATGTGCGAAATCCATGCACAAAACCATAGGTAGGTCCACCCAGCTAATATAGGGTCCAAAAAAAATTTCTCGAGGCACTGCCCTAGACCCCATGCAGGGAGGCTACTGCCCCCTTGAAAACCCCATGACAGAGGGGGTTTCCGCCTCCCTTTTGACCACCCCCCACCCCCCGTAGGCCTTGTGCAACGAAGGGGGCAGTGGTCGCCCCCCTATAACCCCCTCGGCTTCACGCATGGGGCTAGTTGTGGAAATAATATAACACACACCCAACATTCTCCCACTTGTTGTTTCCTTTTCCACATAGGGGGTCACATGAGAGATTAGTCACTGGTATAGCCCTACAACACACATTGTTTCTCTACACCAAGAAAACTTCTCAATGCTCACAAACTTTTTTGATGCATCTACAATATTCTTCAAAGTGTCCACATTTACTAGCAACACCTTTTTGTCCTCAACTATAGCCCTTACAAAGTGATATTAAACATCAATGTGTTTTGTCTTTAACTGATAAGTAAGGTTCTTTGCCAATAAAATTGCACTTTGGATGTCAAATTCTATCCTTATAGCTCATTGTGCTAACCCCATACTTGAACACAATATCTGCAACCAAACTGCTTCCTTGCTTGCATGAGTGGATGCCATGTATTCTACCTCTGTAGTTGAAAGTGCCACTACAAACTATCCCTTACTCATCCAACTGACTGCACCTCCAAATAGGTTCAACAAATACCCACTTGTAGATCTTCTTTGATTTAGATTTTTAGCCCAGTCTGCATTAACAAAGCCATAGATATCCAAAGCTATGTCCAATCCTAGTCTTCCTTGGTAGCACAGACCATAATCACTAATGCCACGAAAATACCTGAAAACCCACTTTCTACTATCCAATTCTCTTTCCCTAGTTTTGACATAAGCCTTCTCAATACTCCCACTATATGTGCCATGTTTGGTCTAGTACAGACAATTGCATACATTAAGCTACTGACTGCACTTTTATATGGAACACGGGACATGTCCTCTTCCTCTTCTTGTGTCTTGGGACACTACTCAACAAACAACTTTACACCTACATGAATAGGAAGCTTCACCAGTTTAATATCCTGCATATTAAACCTCTGTAGTATTGTCTCGACATACCTCCTCTGGTTTAACCAGAGCTTCATCTTTGATCGATCTCATTTAATTTCCATGCCCAAACTATAGTTTTCAACACCAAGATATTTCATGTCAAATTTGGAGGACAATTAGGTCTTCAAATCCTGGATAATTTATTTGTTATTTCCAATCAACAACATATCATCTACATACAAGACCAAATAAATAACAAGGTCATCAATTAATTTAAAATACATGCAGTGACCTACTTTGCTTCTGGGGAAGCCAAGTCACCATATAAATATATCAAATTTATGATACCACATCCTTAGTGACTGTTTTAACTCATACAAAGACTTTTTAACCCATAAAAAGTTTGTAGTGGTACACCATTGTTGGCTTGAGGGGGCCTAACCTAGGTTCAGCGGTAGTTAGCCAAACAAATCCCTACACTACTGGCCCTTTTAGCATCAGCCAGTGAAGCGAGAACCGAAGTATCACCTGAAGCAATATGGGGGGATGCTGGAACCAAGTTTCCGCACCCAGAGATGATTGTGATGTTGGTTTATTCTGGCTATACATACCTTCACATAGGTTTCTTAGCTCTCTATTCCACCCTTCAGTACCTTCGTGAAAGGGTACAATTCGCTTTCGCGCAACCCTAACCTGCGGCTTAGGGACTTTCGCACTGTTAGGGCAGCGAACTGCGATATCTCCAAAACTAGGCTAAGTGTCTTACTTATCTTATAAACTGATCTTAGTTATCTTTGCGTAAACAGATGTTCTTACTTGAGTTCTCTTAACCAACACATTTACATACATTCACGCATCATATAAGCATTATAAGTGAAATTCATACCCAACATAACAAGATGCATAAACAGGAAATAAAGATGCAAAAATTGTGGAATACTTCTCTTTATTGATAATTCTGGATTATTGTAGACTCGACCCACCCTACGCACTCAACTGCGGACTTCTACCCTAGGCCTCTGCGCACTTAGCTGTAGAGCCTCTACCTATGCTACGACCCAAAATTAGACTTCTACCTCAGAGCTATCTCTCATTCATCATATCTCCGTGTGTTTATCTTCTATTATTCTTCTCAAACTACTTAGAGGTTAGCTATATTTATATAATCCCATGGTCTGCGGACAATGGGTAGATCTTTTACAGTCGACATTACATTTCTGAAATAAGGGCAGACAACCCTATGACTCTTTAACACCGATGTGCTCCGCGACCACAAAATGGGGAGTCTTTACACTTGGATTACAAAATTTAACCAAAAAATGGGCTTTTAAACCCAAAACTACCCTTGGGGGATCCCGCATCCAACAGGTCCCCAACACAAACATCGTGACTCACCCTCGAGTCACAATGTAGGTGTAGAGATCTTAGCACAAAGACCTCCTAGCTCTGTTTGGATGATCGCAACCTCGGCAATGCACTGAGCGGCCACTTGCTGGACTTCTTCCACTCTCTACTCGGTGACTGCCCCTGAACTACCACCCTGAATCTTCTATTGATTTTCGTGAAGTGTCATGAGCTTTCCTTCAATGGAAGCTGTGATCATATGTGCCTCGTCTATCTATGGAAATAGGCACGCTATTAGGACCACTTCTTTGTGCTGAGCAGCATCCACCTATTCCTTAAGTGCCTTTGCCTCCTGCATCCATGCGAGCCTCTGTGTAAGGGCGACCATCTACACAGTCCCTTTGACCTCATCATATCTTTGTTGTAGCTCATGTGCCTCTGTCTCCAGACGCTCTACATTTAGGTCCTCCTACATGGTGGTCAGGACCTCGAATGAATGTTCAAAAAGTTGCGTGCAATTTGCTACTGCAATGTTGACCGCCGCTATTGTTGTTGTAACAGTGGTGGAAAGTTGTTCCCTGACTTCTGACAAAGTTTAAGGTTGAGCCCTCAACTGCAATTTTGCTATCTACAGGTTCAACTCCAGCTTGCGGACGCGCGCCTCAACCAGTTCTTCTGCCTGAATGTCCACCTCTAGGACCATTGGGTAGGCTTCCTCCACTACCTGCATTATTTTCTTATTCTGTTCCACTCCCTCATTGCACTACATGCCCAACTGCTCGATATTGATGTGCAACTCGCTCATTACCTGTAGAGAACAACTCTCGCGGGCCCTATGTTCCGCGGTGACTCCATCCTGCAAGAGGTGGAGCGTCTCTCGAGGGAGCGTAGCCATATTGGATCCCACCCCTTTTAGGTTGCTAACCGTGGGCCTATCGGTCTCATTTTCTATAGTAAGTGCCCCAGCTGGTAGCAGTATCGCATTGGTCACCCTTATGCACAGCATCTTCACGACAAATGAAGTGTCGATTGCGAGACTGGTGGACACTGTGTTAGTTTGTGGAGTTCAAGCCTGCAACTCCTGCAGCTCTGTCCAGAGAGCTGCTAATACAAACTTTTGCTGCTCTTTGAACTATTGGAGGGCCTTCGTAGTGACATCTCTCACCATTTCTCTAATACCATGCAAATCCCCCTTAGTGAGGGTGATCAGGTCCAAGGATTTCTTTGAAGCCTTGGTTTTCTTCCTTGACACTGCCTTCTCTTGCAGTTGCTGACACCTGAGTTGGGTGGACGTTGTCTGTGGGTTCATGCCACCTTGTTCTATCGGCTCCTCTGTTTCTACCTCAGCCCTGGGTGAAGGTGACTTCTATCCTTTGTGCTCTTCTCCTCCTGTCTCCTGCTATTTTGCTAATTTCGCGGCGTCGCGCTCTACCTAGGTCTTAGCCTCTACTTCCCCTTTTCTGCGCTTCTCAACCAGTTGCACCATTCTGAGCTTTGTTTCTTGCTTCTTACACTATGTGGCAGACTTGTTCGTTTCCACCACAGATCCTGTTGTAGTGCACCACTCCGGTGGCCAAGACTCTAGGACTGTAAAGATAACATCATTTGTTGCCAAATAAGGTAATATATTCCATGTCTTCATGGGGTCTTTCTGCACCCTGATAAATACATGGTGGAAATCCACTTTGAACTTTGCAAAGCTCTGCAAACTAGCATATACTATGGGCAACAACCGCGGCTTGCAATTGATCCCCATCTAGATACTCATGTCCATCAAGATCCAAAAGATCTTGCTTTCTTTTACGCACTGCACGTCCTTGGCTGCCCACAGTGAAGCATACTTCGCTGCCTCATGAAGGTCTAGCGCGACCAAAGGGAATTGGCTATATATTGGCAGCTCCCATGCCAATAGTACAATCGACAACAAGAGCCACGTGTATTGGAATGTCTTGCCTTGCTCCTGTGCCTCGCAATAGTCTGCAAGGAACTTGCCGCATCGATAATTCACCAAGTTGAACTGGACACCTTCAACGCATTGGGCTGCTAGTACAATCACAGGCACATGCACCTCATCCACACAGCACCTCTGCATCACCTTCCCTGCTAATATTTGTGTTGCTACCTTGATTGCAGGGTTGTTAATGTTGGAGATGGCATATCCCCACTTGTTCTTCTGCAACTTGAATTTCCTCTTCATAGCTTCTGTGAGGGCCAACTCACCACCTTTTCCTTCTGATATATTGGTTGGATCCTCCCCTGAGTAAAGCAACCATGTGATCCGATGAATCAAGTGGTCTGCGATGGGAATGGGATCCTCCAGTCACAAACACCCATCATGCACCAAGCAGAGCAGCTGCCCGATGACGAAGACGGTCACTGGGGTGCAGTGGTAATGCAGTACCTAGAGGAGGTTGAGAATCCCAGCATTCTCTACACCCTTGAGCCATGTCCGCAACTCTAATTCGATCGTTCCAATATTTGTGTCAATCAGTCGGCACATTAGCTACTCAGGCGCTAAATGCGGGAATTTCTCATGATCTGCAAGGTCCCAATCTTCGAACTTTAGTACAGGAACCCTCCCTAAGCGTGGCCCCCAAAAAACAATGTCATTCAGGAGCAACAGAGTTTACAGGGAGCTCTTGCTCTCGTCTATGTCCTTTGGCACCTTGGCTTTGCCCTTGCGCGGAGGAACATATTCTAGTAACCTGGTAATAGGGTCTGCACCCTGGGTTTCAACTTCCATTTCCAAATCCACCTCATCTGCCAGGATTTGTTCAAATTCCTCCTCGTCTACCTCCAAATTAATGGCCTTCCCCTTTTATTGAGCTTGGTCCTCTATGGGTTTCTTGGTGAGATGCGCACTGGTAGCATAGTCTGCTTATCCTTCTTTGGTCTCAAAGTCCTGGGTGATTTAGGGACATTAACTACCTCGATTTCGTGCACTCTCTGGGGCAGCTTCTACTACCTCGATTTTGTGCGCGACTTCCTCGGTTGTCACCACTTCTGTGTCCATGGCTTCTACGGGTGTCGACATCATTCTATTCAAGAGGTCCTGCATCTCCTTCGGCAATCTCTCAAATGCCAAACTTGTTATCAAAGCCTCAAAATTTGCATGGTCTATACACACTTGATAGCGTGACAACTGAATTTTCAAAATGCCAAGTTTTTTTTCACTGGATAGCCACTTGTAATTTATAGGGCCTTTTGAATTCAAATCCGACCGTTCCCCCCACTTTTAGCCCATTAATGCTAGATTGGCGGCATATTTTCAAGAAACTAATCCATAAATTTCACCTTAAGTGCCTACCACCTGCTCCATTTGGCCACAATCTGACCATCAAATCATGAATAGTGACTTTAACGGTGACTTTCAGGCTGACCTGTGTGCTATTTCCTTGAGTTGCACAGCTGCCTTTGCGTTGTAGCGGACCCTGTGATACTTCCCTGCTTCGCACAGTCCTGAAATCGTGCAGCTCCCCAACCCGAGCAGTATAGTTTATAGTCCCATGCCTCCTTTCAACTACCTAGAGTGCTAAGACTATGCTACTTTCATTTAGTCACATGGCCAGACTGCCAGTGTATGGCTTCAAGCGACTGCCATTCACCTTTTCTGGGAAGGGTTCTCCATTTAACTTGACTAGATGTACCGCTCCTCTGTCATTAATATTCTTAATAACATAAGGCCCTAACCGATGCATCCTGAATTTTCCGGGGAATTTATCAAACTTACTATCATACAAAAAAACTAGATTGTTTACATTAAATGTACGCATCTTGATGTGTCGATCATGCCATGCCTTTTCACGCTGCTTTTGGGCCTGTTGGTGAAACCCAGCCAAAAATATTTCTTCTTCGAGCTCATCCAGTTGTTCGAGCCTCTCTTCCAAGGTCCACGATCTGTCATACTTGTGAGCGCTGCTATGCATCGACTAGGCATGATGTATTCCATAGGCATTATGGCTTCTACACCATAGACAAGCCTAAAAGGGGTTTGTCTCGTCAGCTTTTTGCATGTTGTTCGATAAGCCCACAATATTGCAAGTATGCATAGGTCCCAATCACTTCGTTGAGCATTGCAAATGTTGAGGGATTTGCTCCCCTAGGGCTTTTCGGTGGAAACCCTAGCAGACTAAAAGTTGTCTAAACAGAGAAACACACACTCACACAGTGATAACGCTATAATAAGCAAATTCTAAAGTAAGAAGGACGTACATCAGGTCCTACGTTCGAGAAGTTCCTCAAGGGTCCAAACCCTTCTTCAAGTCCCTTTCGCTCCTTTGTCCTGCAAAACAAACAATTCCAAAGAATGCAGCAGTATATGCAGAAAGACTTATATAAAAATCATCTTTATGTTATAAAACAAGGAAGTTAGTTATGAACTTTAAACAACCATTAATACATGAAATTCAAACATGAACATCATAAACATAAAGAAGAAGCATATCGGGAACCAAGACGTGTTTCTTTATTATAGACAAATAGAATGTACAAAAGGAGTAATATCACCTGAGTAACCTTTCGAAATCTCCAAGCAAAGCTTCCTTCCGAATCCGGCCAGCCTCAAGCCTCTAGCATATCTCCTTCCAAGACTCACTCCATGATGCCATAACTAGTGGATGAACATCAAATCACAAGGAAACAAGGGTTTCCTGTACAAATGGGGGAAGTGTAGAAGGCACAAGGGTCTTCAGACCTGGTCAGGGGGAAAATCTCAGTATAGTAACCTTTCTCTCTCTTCTCTCCTCCCTTAGGCCTTCCCTTTGATGTCTTTTTATACCAATCCCAAAGTAGTTTTTTAGTTAGGAATTGGTTGGGAACAGTTGGGCCACGGGCACTAACAGGTGATCAGCAGGTAAAACCCACGATCTCTGCCCGAAAATAAGGAGTTTTATATTTTTTAAGTGTTTTAATACATATACGCAGGTTGGGTATATGCGGACCCACGTATACACGCGTTTAACTCAGCGCAATGTTGCGTATAGGGAATAAAACACTGTTTCTTAAATTTGGGACCAGGTCTGGAAGGAGGGGTTGCCCTAGGCCATGAGTGCAGCATCACAAACCATAATAGTGAGATTTGGAGCTATAATAGCAAACCTTGATCAGTGCATTTTCAAGCACTTTGTTGAATGCCTCTATTGTCTCATTAACCTGTGGTTGTTAAGGTGTGCTCTTCTGGTGATATACCTAAAATTCCTTCGTTAGTGCGCTGATCATCTCATTCAGGAAGTGCATACCATGATCACTCATCAAGATCCTTGGGCATCCAAATTGTGTCAGTATGTGCTCAAATAGGAACTTCGAGATCGTCGCACCCGTGCAATCTTTCACCGGCCGCACTTCTTTCCAACGAGTCAAATACTTCGTCGCAGTGATAATGTACCTTGCGCCTGTCTTCCGTTGTGGTTGAATGGGTCCTACAAAATCTATTGCCCACTTCTTGGAAGGTTGCAACATAATTTGTGGATTCAAAGGAATTTCATCCCTCTGCAATGGCCTTCCTTTTCTTTGACATACATCACACGCCTTGCAATATGCTTTCGAATCCTGATGAAGGGTTGGCCACCACAACCCTGCGCTTAGAATCTTATGTGTGGTTGCTCTCCTTGCATAATGTCCTCCCGCGGTGCCTCCATGAGCATCTGCGAGGATGCTGCTTCATTCGAACTTAGGTATATACCGTCGCAATATCTCATCAGTCCCCATCTTGTATAGATGCCTAGCAATGACAGAGAAATCTATCACATGCACCACTAATTCCTTCTTTTGTTGGACATAGTATCCTTCTAGTGTAGTTCCTGTTGTTAGGAAAAGTATTATATCCTCAAAATGACCATCCGCAACATGTACTGCAAATAGTTGTGCTTTAGGAAATCCTTTTTCCAACTTAGTAGGTTTCTCCCCTGTTTCGATGCGCGACAGATGATCTGGTCCTGCTTTCAATCGTCCAAGCTTCACAACAACTTCAAAATCATACTCTTGGAACAATAAGAGCCATATGTAGATTCGCCCCCCCACCACAGGCTTATTGACCGGGTACTTCAGCGTGGAGTGATTCGTATACATTTTAAAATGGCCTCCTAGCAAGTAGCACCAGTACTTCTGGAGCGCATACACCATAGCTAGCCCCTCATGTTCAGGGGGAGAATAGTTCTTCTCTTCTTTGGATAATCTACTGCTTGTGAACGCGATAGGATGGTCCAAGCCTTTGCCTCCATCCTATGTTAGTACTGCCCCCAACGCTATACATGACACATCAACATGTACATGAAACTCTTTCTTCTAGTCTAGGAAGATTAGAATCAATGCGGTAACCATCTTTTCTTTCAATATATCCAATCTTTTCTTACAATCATCATTCCAGCAGAATGTGACATCCTTCTTCAACAATTTTTCCATCGGTGCAATGATCTGGTCATAGCCTTTGATAAACTTTCTGTAATATCCCATATGTCCCAGAGTAGTGCGCAGGTGTTTCACACTCCTCAATGCTTCAAAGTTCAGTATCACCATGATCTTCGCAGGTTCTACCATCAGTCCTTGTCTGCCAACCACATGCCCCAATAGGTTCCCAAAAGGAATGCATAATAGACACTTCTTGAGATTGAGCGCGATCTGGTATCTTTGACAGGTATCCAAGATCAGGCGCAAGATTTCTACTTGACGCTTCACCAACGCAAATACAGTCCAGTCATCAAAATATATCTCTAGGAACTTATGAATAAATTCCTTAATGCTACAACAACCACGTGTGTGTTAGAAAAATATTATATATGACAGAGAAATGCAAGACATATAATATGTGAAAAACACAAACACATAATACCAGAGAGACACAAACATACGTGGTTCACCCAGTTTGGGCTACGTCCACCTCGAACAGCTAGTTCTTCCTTCTATTATCTAGCAAAATGAAGAGACACAACCTACAGCAGATCCACTGTAATATCCTTTGTTTTCTCTCACAATCTCACCTCTCTGTTTCTCGCTCGGAGAATACACATCTATTACACAGCCTCAA